>OX104123.1:35541543-35794277 GCA_944474755.1 Limnoperna fortunei
ACCCAACTCAAAATAATCTTAGCCACTTACGAATTTTTCGAGCGAAAGCTCGCAGGGTAACGAAACAAAGACGACGCACCTCTTGGCGTAACTTTGTTTCTAAACTAAATAACCATACCCCTATGAATAAAATTTGGAACATGATTCGTAAAATTAAAGGCAAAAACAGTAAAGCTAATGTCCATCATTTAAAGGATGGACATGACTTGTTAACATCAGAGACAGATATATCTAACAAATTGGCCGAAACATTTGCAAAACACTCGTCTGCTGAAAATTATCATCCCGATTTTCAGCGCATCAAAACTCAAAAAGAAAAATCCAAACTTAATTTCCAGTCAAAAAATTTAGAAGATTACAATACACCTTTTGCTTTGGAAGAACTCAAAATTTCTCTAAGCAAATCACACGATACAGCATGTGGCCCAGATGAAATACACTATCAACTTCTTAAACATCTCCCACAGTCTTCTTTACAATGTCTTTTAAATCTTCTTAACAGTATTTGGGAAACGGGTGACTTACCTTCTATTTGGAAAATGGCTACCGTTGTTCCTATTCCAAAACCAGGTAAGGATCATTCAGAAGCGTCGAACTATCGGCCTATAGCCCTTACAAGTTGCGTCTGTAAGACCATGGAACGGATGATTAATGATCGCCTTGTCTGGTTTCTTGAATCCAATAACCTTCTATCAAATATACAATGTGGATTCCGACAAGGACGAAGTACCATGGACCATTTGGTACGTTTTGAAACTTTTATTCGAAACGCCTTTGCCAAAAATGAACATGTTGTGTCTATCTTTTTCGATTTAGAAAAAGCATATGACACAACATGGAAATATGGTATTTTAAAAGATCTTGTTGATATGGGGTTGAAAGGTAGACTTCCTACCTTTATTTCAAACTTTTTATCTAACAGAGAATTTAAAGTCCGGGTTAATTCCACATTATCGGACCCATTTGAACAAGAAATGGGTGTCCCTCAAGGCAGTATTTTATCAGTAACTTTATTTAGTATTAAAATTAATAGTCTGTCTCAAGTCTTGAAAGACAATATTGATGGTTCTCTCTATGTTGACGATTTCCTCATTTGCTATCGGGGAAAAAACATGAACAATATTGAACGTCAACTACAGTTATGTTTACATAGAATAGAGAAATGGGCAATGGAAAATGGATTTAAATTTTCCACTTCCAAAACTGTCGGTATGCATTTTTGTAACAAGAGAAAAATGCATCCTGATCCCGAACTTACATTGTATAACAACCCTATTAAAATTGTGAAAGAAACTACTTTTCTTGGTTTGATATTCGACTCCAAACTTACCTTTCTTCCCCATATCAAAATGTTGAAGACTAAGTGTCTTAAAGCTCTCGATATTTTAAAAGCCGTATCCAGCACTGACTGGGGTGCGGACCGCGATACATTACTGAATTTATATAGGTCGCTGGTTCGATCGAAATTAGATTATGGTTGTTTTATTTATGGCTCAGCTCGCAAGTCATATGTCAAAATCCTTGATACCGTTCACCATCAAGGATTGCGACTATGTCTTGGAGCTTTTAGAACCACACCTGTAAATAGTTTATATGTGGAAGCAAACGAGCCTTCTTTGTATCAAAGAAGAATTAAGCTCGGTTTGCAATATGCAACAAAACTTAAGGCATACCCTACCAATCCTGCTCATGACTGTGTTTTCAAACCTTTTTATAAACCAATTTTCGATAATCATCCAAACAAAATTAAACCTTTTGGCCTAAGAATTGAATCTCATTTGGAAAATTCTGGTATCTGTATAGATGAAATTGCCACAATTGAAATTCCTCACAATCCTCCATGGTTAAATCCTAAACCAGTTTTTATTTATGATTTGCGAAAATATAAAAAATCTGACACAAACCACTTGATTATTCAGCAACATTTTGCAGAGATTAAATCTTGCTAGGAGTGCCTTAAATAATGACATTATCAACTGTAAACTACCTTATACTGATTTTAAGTCATTTATTTTAAAATATATTTATAATTTGTGGCAAACTGGTTGGGATCTCGAAGTTCATAATAAACTTCATGAGATCCAACCACTTATTCGCCATACAAATGTTAACACTTTTACATGTCGTAGAGACCAAGTAGTTTTTACACGGTGTCGTCTTGGTCATACCAAGACGACCCATAATTATATTTTAAATAGTGAACCACGACCCGAGTGTGTGCCATGTAACAGTCCGTATTCAATCAAGCATGTCTTGATGGACTGTGTTGACGTGGCCCACATTCGGGAACGTTTTTATACTGTGACTTCTTACTTCAATTTATTTACAACTGTCGCTGGCGACAAAATTCTACAGTTCTTAAAGGAAATTAATTTGTATAATAAAATATAATTTCATACCATAACTATGCCGTTTTTTCATATTTTATGACTTTAATCAGGTTATTTTTATGTGTATATACCCTCATACTATTGTGTGAGATTACAGTTTTACTATATTTCGACAGGGTTGTATCTATGCCAACTTTCTAATTGTTAAATGTCATCAATTTATAAAATTGTTCACGTCCTGAATATAGCTGAAATATTGCTTGCTGGACGTTAAACATCAATCAATCAATCAATCAATCAAAGACACTTTAAGCAATTTTTTCAGCTATATCATGGCGACAAGTTTTATTTGGGAGAGGGGCCGGATTACCCAGACATAACTGCGACGGTAGGAAACTGGCAATCCTTGTCAAGTAACCCGGTGTGGGACCCGGGGCACAGCAGAATAGGCCCACGGCTTCCTCGGCCTGCAGTAAGAGTCTGCTAACATAGGCAACACTTGCCGTGTGTTGTGACCCGTGTCGATTACAGGACGGGATTTCAGTAGGCCGGGTAAACGGTCCCGATAACTTACTGAAACGTTACCTTACTTTTTCTAGACTGGAAATCAAGTTAGCCCTGACTTCGATGAATCGGCATGTCCCGTCTTGCCCTTTGTGAATCCTTCTCATTTTAGCTTTTCTGTTACATTTATTTCTTTTCAAACTATTCCATGAAATGTATTAACCAGTTGATAGACAGCTTCCTTTAAGGATTTACAAAGAAGGCAGTGCTCATGGGTCAATCAAGTAGAGTTTTGAACGGTTGTTTCGCCAGGTAACCCCGGGCACGAGGCATGCGTTCATTGAGAAATTCGTCTGTTTGAGTATACCACCCTTGGAACACCTGATGTTTTCTGCTGGAGATCCGCAGACTCTAGGCATCGCCCATGTTTGCACTCCGTGGCGGGTGGGTGACAAGGGTGGTGAACCGCAATTTTCTAGGGTTGTGCAGGAGACGTTAAAAACGTCATAAAAATGAAGTCCGGTTCCCTGCTAATACCCCGTGTGGGACCTGGGGCACAGCAGAATAGGCCCACGGCTTCCTCAGCCTGCAGTAAGAGTCTGCTAACAGAGGCAACACTTGCCGTGTGTTGCGACCCGTGTCGATTACAGGACGGGATTTCAGTAGGCCGGGAAAACGGTCCCGATAACTTACTGAATCCTTACTTTTTTTAGACGGGAAATCGGGTTAGCCCCGACTTCGATGAATCGGTATGTCACGTCTTGCCCTTTGTGAATCCTTATCATTTAAGCTACTAAATTTAAAATTGGTCCTTCAAATTGTTCCATGAAATGTATGTACCATTTAATAGATGGCTTCCTTACATGATTTGCAAAGAAAGCGGTGCTTGAAGGGCAAAGCTTCCTCACCTTTATAGAGGCGACATGTTTGCCGTGTGTTGCAACCCGTGATGGTGGAGAAAGGGATCCTGGTGGTTGAGAGATCACTCTCTGCTGCATCCATTAGTGCGGGTCAGCGTGTTTGATTTTCAATACACCACTTTAGCCCTGACTTCAACTAGACGGGAGACCGGATGGACCCGGTTCGGTCAATCGGCTGGTCACGCCGAGCCCTTAACAAGCTTGTAATCATTTTTTATCAATTGATGATATCTTGTGAATTTAAGTTCCAAAGTTGTTTTGTTACAAGCTGTTAAGAAGGCGGTGGCTCATGGGTCAATCGAGTAGATAGAGTTTCGAACGTTAATTCTGGCACGAAGCTTGCGTTTGTGAAGAAATTCATCTATTTGAGTATACCACCCTTGGAACACCTGATGCTTTCTGCTGGTGATCCGCAGAGACGAGCATCGCCCCTGTTGGCACTCCGTTGCGGGTGGGTGACAAGGGTGGTGAACCGTATTCTTTCAACATGGCTTCTACAACTTATTGTACAATGGGTTCAACAAAAAATAAAAAATAATTTCCTCTTGAAGAAATGATTGATGATGAGCAGTGGTACAGATTTATTGTTCTAACAAGTACTGACCAAACTAAACCATTATCTTAAATTTCCCCATTTGTAATTGAAAAAAACTATTAAGGGTTGTGCAGGAGATGTAAAAAATGTAACAAAACTGAAATCAGGCTCATTGTTAATTGAATGCTCAAAACAACAATCCTTCAATTTTAAAATTAAACAAAATTCTCGATTTGAACATCTCTTCTTCTCACCATAGAACTTTAAGTTCCAGACAAGGTATTATTCGTTACAGAGACCAAGATCTCTCTGAGCTTACAGATGACGAAATTTGTGAAGAACTTAAACCTCAGGGTATTACAAAAGTAAAAAGATTCGTAGCCAACAGAGAAGTTGTTCAGGTCAAACTGAATACCTTCCTTCTGCACTTTAATACTCCATCTGTCCCTTCATCAATAAAAATCGGTCTCTACAATGTTAAAGTCAGGGCATACATCTTTGACCCTGTGCGCTGCTTTAAATGTCAAAAGTTCGACCATGGGAAGGGACAATGCAGAGGTCACTTGACCTGTTGTAAGTGTGCAGAAGAAGAACATGAGGGCTTTACCTGCACCAAAACTCCAAAGTGTGCCAATTGTGGTGAAGCCCACATGTCCTCATCCAAGGATTGTCATCATTTAAAAAAGGAAAAAGAAATACAAAAGTTAAAAACTGAAAAAACATCTCTTACCCTGAGGCTCGTCGTCTGTATAATACAACGAATAATCCCTCGTCTCCTGCATCAACGTCATACGCCAGTGTGGCCAAACGTGTTCTAACTTCAGTTGAAACGCAGACAATCATCGCCTGGCCTATTGACAAACAGGAACCTTCAAAATTAACAGTAACAACAGACAAAATCATTAAATCTTCAAGAAAATCATCATCTTCTCAAACTGCTACGTCTTCAGCACCCTCTCAATCCTCAACCAATAGTTCAAGAAGCCCCCAAAAAATTCAAAAAATACCAATAAAAACTCAAATCAAAAAGAAGATCGTACTCCAAAACTGCTGCGGGATCCAATTAAGGTCCACAGCAGGTTTGGAAGTCTAGATCATTTAGACACTACTATTTGGGTCGATCCCATGGATACACTACCCCCAGATACTGGATCTAAAAGTAGATCCCCCAGCAGAAACCGGTAGAATAGCCCAAAAAAAAACTGTCAACTATTCCCCTATTCGAAGACCATAATGGGTACAATAATACAATGGAATTGTCGAGGTCTGAAGATTAATTTTCTTGAAATTACACTTTTAGTTCAAGCCTTTCTTCCTGTTGAATTTTGCCTCCAAGAATCCCACCTAAAACGAAGTGATAACATATCTTTACAAAACTACTCTATATACAGCATTTCTGTAAACGAGAATGATAAATTCTTCATTAAATTTAAATCAGTTGAAACATCTTACTGATCAGCTTTCGGTCCCTTATATATTACTTGGGGACTTCAACGGACACAACCCTTTATGGGGCAGTAACACAATAAACGATAAAGGTAAAATAATTCAAGCTTTAATGAATCAGGAAGATCCGTATTTTTATGATGGATCCAATACATATTTACATCCTGGGAATGGATCATATTCGGCTATTGATCTTACAATAGCAGATCCTTCTCTGTTGCTCGATTTCTCATGGAAAGTCCATGACGATCTCTGTGACAGTGATCACTTTCCCATTATATTGGAATCTTTGCACTCTTCACAGAACGAGCCGCTCGGTATAAATTTAACAATGCCAATTGGCCTCTATTTGAACAACTCTGATAGGGTGACTTATATCGGATACATTTGAAGCTTTTTCTGATCCAATTTTGAAATTCAATGAAACACTTTTTTCAATTGCTGATGAAACAATTCTAAGACCTCGACAAATCCAAAACATCCTAGAAAACCATAGTTCGATGACAGCTGTGAGGACGCTATTCAAGACCTGAAAAGCCGAATGACGCTTTAATAAACACCCAACTTAATCTTAACCATTTCCGAACTTTTCGAGGGAAAGCTCGCAGGGTAACGGAACAAAGACGACGCACCTCTTGGCGTAACTTTGTTTCTAAACTAAATAACCATACCCCTATGAATACAATTTGGAACAAGATTCGTAAAATTAAAGGTAAAAACAGTAAAGCAAATTTTCATCATTTAAATGATGGACAAGACTTGTTAACATCAGAGTCAGATATATCTAACAAATTATCATCCCGATTTTCAGCGTATCAAAACTCCAAAAGAAAAATCCAAACTCAATTTCAGGTAAAAAAATCTGGAAGATTACAATACACCTTTTTCTTTGGAAGAGCTAAAAACTTCATTGAACAAATCTCACGACACAGCATGTGGTCCAGATGATATCCATTATCAACTTCTCAAACATCTGCCACAATCTTCTCTCCAATGCCTTCTGAATCTTCTTAACAACATTTGGGAAATTGGTGACTTACCATCTATATGGAAAATGGCCACCTTTTATGCCTATTCCAAAGCCAGGAAAAGATCACTCGGAAGCGTCCAACTATCGGCCTATAGCACTCACAAGCTGTCTTCGTAAAACCATGGAAAGGATAATCAACGATCCCCTTGTCTGGTTTTTAGAATCAAATAACCTTCTTTCCAAATCCAATGTGGATTCAGACAAGGGCGAAGTACCCTAGATCATCTGGTGCGTTTTGAAACCTACATAAGAAACGCATTTGCCAAAAATGAACATCTTGTGTCGATCTTTTTCGATCTAGAAAAAGCTTACGACACAACATGGAAATATGGCATTTTAAAGGATCTTTTTGATATGGGGTTTAAAGGTAGACTTCCTACCTTCATTTCAAATATTTTGTCTGATAGGGAATTTAAAGTTCGGGTAAATTCAACTCTGTCTGACCCTTTTGAACAAGAAATGGGTGTTCCTCAAGGTAGCATCCTTTCTGTTACTTTATTCAGTATTAAAATGAATAGTCTTGCTCAAGTCTTGAAAAATAATATTGATGGTTCTTTGTATGTTGACGATTTTCTCGTTTGTTATCGAAGTATGGAGAAAAAACATGAATAATATTGAACGTCAACTACAGTTATGTTTAAATAGAATAGAAAAATGGTTTTAAATGCTTGACTGCCACAACTGTTGGCATGCATTTTTGTAACAAAAGAAAACTGCATCCAGATCCCATGTACATTATATAACAATCCTATAAAAATTTTGAAAGAAACTACTTTTCTTGGTTTAATATTCGATTCGAAGCTTACCTTTCTTCCCCATATCAAAATGTGAAAAAATAAATGCCTTAAAGCATTAGATATTTTAAAAGTCGTAGCCAGCACCGACTGGGGTGCTGAATGCGACGTTTGACTTAATCTATATAGATTGCTGGTTCGATCTAAATTGGATTATGGTTGTTTTATTTATGGTTCTGCTCTCAAGTCATATGTCAAATTCCTTGATACGGTTCACCATCAAGGATTGCGACTATGCCTTGGAGCCTTTCGAACCACACCTATAGACAGCTTATAAGTAGAAGCAGGCGAGCCTTCTTTGTATCAAAGAAGAATAAATCTCGCTTTGCAATATGCAACGAAATTAAAGGCATATCCTGGCAACCCCGCCCACGACTGTGTTTTCAAACCTCTTTACCAAAACATTTTCGAAAAGCATCCAAAAATAATTCAACCTTTTGGCCTTTGAATTAAATCTCATTTAGAAAATTCAGGTATAAATTTAGATGAAATTGCTGCAGTCGAACTTCCCAATAATCCCGCTTGGTTAAACCCAAAACCGGTATTTATTTTTGATTTACGAAATTATAAAAAGTCGGACACAAACCCTTTAATAATACAACAATATTTTGCAGAAATTAAATCGTGTTACCCTCACTATAGCACTATTTATACAGACGGGTCAAAAGATGATGATAAACTTGCCTCAGCCGCTGTCTTCAGAGAGCGTGTTGAAACTTTTTTATCTGCTCGGATTCCATCTCGTGTCTGGTTGCTATCCAAAATTTCAAAACTAAAAACCCTTATATTTTAAAAATTTGTGAAATTTACAAATCTCTAATAGCTTTGGGAAAAGAGATTATGTTTTCCTGGATCCCATCTCATGTGGGAATCCATGGGAACACAGTCGTGGATCAGGAGGCAAAAATTACTTGAAGAATAATATTATAAACTGTGATATTCCTTTTACTGTTTTTAAACCAGCAAGTTTTAAATATATTTCTAGTTTGTGGCAGAGTGGTTGGGATCTCCAAGTTCATAATAAACTTCATGAGATCCAGCCACTACTGCACACAAATAATTTTAAATGTTTTAGCGGTCGCAGAGACCAAGTTGTTTTAACAAGATGTCTTGGTCACACCAGGACGACACATAGTTATATTTTAAATAATGAGCCTCGACCCGAATGCGTGCCATGCAACACCATTCACCATTAAGCTTGTCTTGATGGACGTGGCTCACATTCGGGAACGTTTCTATAGTGTAGATACGTATTTTAATTTATATAAAACTGTCGCAGGCGACACAATTTTAAAGTTTTTAAAAGAAATTTATTTAATAAAATTTTATTTCACTATTAAGTGCGATGCTTCATATCTTTTATTAGAAGTACCATTTTTAACTGTATATATTCTCATATTATTGTATGAGATTATGTTTTAGTATAAAGGGAGGAATGACATACTAATAAATTAAAAACTAAAATTTTGACGTCATGAACATAGCTGAAATATTGCTTGCTGGACGTTAAACAACAATCAATTAATCCTTGTCAAGTAAGATTGGACTCGAGTACACCATGCCCGCAGTGAGACTCGAACCAGCAACCTCAGTGTTTTGATAGACCATGTGATTAACAGTTATTAATAGTAGACTCACTACCTGATAGTCCGAAGACTCTTTGTAGGAATCGTCCTGATGTCTTCGAAAATTCCGCTCTCCTCACGTTACTTTTGACAATATAGTGAACCTGTTAATTACAGAAATGATCAGCAAAGTAAAAATACTGTGTGTTAATGTGACACTTTTCTCTTCTACTCACAGTTCTTGGTTGTTATTTTTTGTAATTGAAAAAAAAATTCCTATGCATTTTTTCTTCACTCAGTTACTGACCTTTAATGTCTTTTTCTTTTTATTATTGTTTTATGTTTATGCTTTTAGCTTGTAAATTTTATTAGAACGAAAAAAGATGTAAACAGCCGAATGGAAACCTAGTTAGCCCTGCCTTCGATGAATCGGAATGTCAAAGAAGGGCAAAGCTTCCTCAGCTTTATCGCGACGACATGTTTACCGTGTGTTGCAACTCGTTATGGTGTAGTAAAGGATCATGGTGGTTGAGATTATTCTTTGCTGCATCCATTAATGCGGATGAGTGTTTTTAGATTTTCAACGCACAACTTCAACTAGACGGCGACCTACCTTTATTTACGATCTTAGAAGATTTAAAAGATTCCGACACCAACCCCCTTTTATTAGAAAAAGATTTTGCAGAGAAAAAACTATACTATCCTGACCACAGTGCAATTTATACCGAAGGACGGTGACAAAGTTGCTTCAGCCGCTGTCTTCGGAGAGCGTGTTGACTCGTCGTCTTCCATCTGCATCATCCGTATTCAGTGCAGAAGCACAGGCCATTGTTCTTGCACTGAACATTGTTGCTACGTCAGATGAGCGTAAATCTATCATCTGTTCAGATTCGTCATGTCTTATTTCCATTGAAAATTCAAAAACAAAAAACCTATTTATTCTTAAAAACTTGAAATTTATTAAAGTGCTTTTACTATTGGAAAGGAAGTTTTTTTTTGGTTCCCAGTCATGTGTGAATCCATGAGAACACAGTCGTTGACCATGAAGCCAAGAAAGCCTTAATTAATGAAATTATTTGTGGCAGAGTGGATGGGACCTCCAAGTCGATAATATACTTCATGAGACTCAGCCACTACTGCGCAAATGTAACATTACTAGTTTAAGATGTCGAAGAGACCAAGTTGTTTCCACCAGTTGTCGCCTTTGTCATACCGAGACGACACATAGTTATATTTTAAATAATGAGCCTCGGCCCAAATGTGTGCTATGTAACAGTCCGTACACCATCAAACATGTTTGATGAACTGTGTTGGCGTGGCACACATTCGAGAACGTTTTTATAGTATAAATTCATATAATTTACAACTGTCGCTGGCAACATACAATTGTACAGTTTTTAAAAAACATTAACTAATCAAGTTAACCAATTGTTTTAGTTTCATTTTTAACTGTATATAGCCCCGTGCGAGATCCGGGTGGCTAAAAGAATAGACCGCAGTCGCGCTAGCTTGTCGTAAAAGGCGACTAAATAGCGCCCAGTACCCTGACAGGCGTGTCAGGTCGGTTTGCCTAAAGACCGACTGGGATGTGTACCCCAGGTGGTTGAATGGCGTACTCCTAGCAAGCTGGGGTTGTCAGGCCATAATACGGAAATCCTGAACGCAAACCATATTAGTGCACCGTGTTGGGAAAAATGCCACGTTCCTCGCACGTTAAAGAACGCTGCTGTAGTATTCGCTATGAGTAGGGATTTCGATCCCGCATAGGAGGCTAAATTGCCCGACCCTATCCATCCTCCCATTTGCCAGTTGCAATCTAAAATCCGTTACCCCTATTTTTCCTTGTGTCCCATCCCATTTTCATTCAGCATCATTTCATGTTCATTTTATCATTCATTTCATGTTCATCGCCTGAATATAGCTGAAATATTGCTGCTCGGGCGTTAAACACCATTAATCAATCAATCAATCAATTGTATATATACTAATATTAATGTATGAGTCTATTATTTATCTGAGGAAGGATTTATTAATATTTGCGTTTAATAAATTATGTTAAATTTACGTCCTAACGATGGCTGAAATATTGCTGGCTGAATGTTAAACATCAATTAATCAATCAATCAAAATCAGAAAAGGCCGTTATGCATTTATCCGTATAATGTTATCAAAAGAGACACCATTTGTACTGAACGAGCACTTCAACCAGGATCCCAGTGAAGAACATTTTGGAGCCATCTGTTCAGGATGAAGAATGCAACAACAACCCAAATGTAAAACAGTTTCACCACGCCGTTTGGAAAATTTCGTGTAGCTGAATACCAAGCACTGGGCCCACTTAGAGGCAACGCCAAAAGAAACCTTGAACTACGATTTTCGTTAAGCTTACCAACTACTGCCCAAAACGAAACGGTATTTTTTTTAGAAACCTACAGTATGTCAACAGTAAACAAACATTGATTTTCATTTTATTAGTATTATAAAAGTAACAGTTTAATACGTTATAACATCAATTATATCAAAATTGAAGCACTAAAAGGAATATTTACTTTGCAAGTTCGCTTGTTCATGTAATATTTTATCTTTTTTCATCTATTTACTATTAGTTCAGTGGTTGTTTTTCTTGGCTTTTAAACTCTATCAAAGTGGCTTATTAGCTGCAATATCTTTTTTTCTTGCAGTAATTGCTTTATGTGTCTTGCTGTTAATGTCCTCGTATGGTTAGAAATAATGTGACGAACCTCACTTATAGACACTCATTGTGTGAAGCACACAGAATGCTCCAATAGTGGATTACCATGGGGTCATCTATGATTATTATTTTTACGTTTCCTTTGTCAAGGGTGAGGCAAGTGATGCTGTTCAAGTTGACATGTTTTCTCTACCATGTTTTAAATTAAAAAATGAGTAGGAAAAAGTTGTCCCCTGGAATGGTCAATCACCTCGATCTAGATTTGATGTCCACCCATACCTTGAAACAAAGATTCTTTTACATTACGCCTTTAGGCTTCCTACGGGTATGACATTTGCATTATATTTTGCGTTCCACGGCAAGATATACATATCGATCTCGTTTCAAAGAGGTCCAAATATTGACCTCTTACTTGTGACCTTCTAGTATAAAACCAACATCGCATGTTGTTTCGGCATTATTATTTTTTAGCTCGGCTAGGTGTACACGCCTTTTTCTAGCGCGTTTACACAGCGTGTTCGCTGACTTTGGATTTTTATTTCTTTCATTGGAAGTTTGTTATTTCCCGAACGAGGTTCGTTTTTTAACGTGAAATTGAGTAGCAATGTTTATTTCATGAAATTTATTATGGCTGACTGAAACAGCCAAACATTACTTTTGCTGGTTAGACGAGGTTTAACCGAATATTGTTGGAAATATATATTATAAGCAGGCGTGATATCCTAAATTATTATTTTAAAGTAGACGTGGTCTGCTAAATTATTATTTTAAAGACGACGTGGTCTGCTGTCATTATTTATTTAAATAAAGACGTAGTTGTTTATTTGCTTGTTTTAGTCGGTGTTAATTCACACGTGGTGTGTCAATTTCATAACATGTCAGATAATTCCGTTGTGGACGACGATGTACTATCTTGTGAAGGGTCAGACTGTGACAACAGTTTTACTTGTGAACTATTTAATGATGTAACACAAAATTAAAAACCTGCCTGACAAAATTAATACTAGGTCTTCCACTGTACAGGAGACGGAAAATGTCAAACCTCCCAAAACTACTGGCAGAATAATTAAACGTACTGCTTTAAAAAGAAAATCCCAATCTGAAAAAAGTAATAAGCCCCAAAAAGTAACAAAAAAGCCAAAGGTAAGTTCTGAACAGCTAGGGGATATGGAAAGCCTTAAATTTATTTTTGGGATTGATACGTTGGTTCAAAGTAGTTGCATTACGTCAGCAGTTGCAAAATAATGACAAAATACAGATTCTTCTTTATCGTCCTGCAGCTACTGTCACTAGACCCTCCCAACCTGAAGTAGAGGTACGTGAAGATTTCAAAATCCTAGACCATTAATTTCAATGTCGGATTATTCCCCTTTGTTTGTTGACCCTTTTGTTGATTTCGATGATTTCAACCTTGATTATTATAATCCTGATTTTCAAGATGATAACACTGGTGTTGATCCACAAGTTGCTTTTCAACATGCTTTCGATAATCCAAATGAAGCAAGTAATGAAATAAATAACAATGTTGATGGCCTTCCTTGTGAGAAAAATACTAATACTATCTCTGTTTTTGATGATGAAGATGTCTGGGATCTTCCACAGTTTAAGACCAAGGTAAAAACTGGCCCGAAAGTCCTGCTTTAACCATAAAATCAAATAAAGAGAGCTTGTTAGAAATATCTGAAAAATACTTAAGACCTTAAAATGTTCCTTACTTATGTACCCCTAAATGTATAAAAGAAATTTGGAACAATATTTCTAATCATCTTCATAGTAAAGACTTGGCACTTCAAGAAATTCAAAAGTACTTTGCCCTTGGTTTAACACCCCTTGTCACGTTAGCCAAAGACCCAGAATCAGTTTCGGGTTGCAATTTGTTGACAGACTCTATTAGGACATTCTTTTTACTTACTGTCTCAAAAAAGACGCCAGAGTCTGAAGTGTTCAATTACAGATAGGTATTATAAACTTCAGGGCTTCAGATGTTCCTATAACTGACCAGTTATATGGAGATGACTGTTTAAGAAAGCTTAAAAAATTGGGTGACATGTGTTCATGCTTTTAATGCAATAACTCTAGGTCCCTTACATTAGAAAGGGATAAAGTTCAAAACTTGAAAATTGGGGATTATGATTCTCTTGTGGTCTTATCCAAAGACTCTTTCAAAGAAATCACTTGGTGGAAAGAAATTGTGCAATTTTTAAATGGGGAAACCTATCAGACATAATGAGGTTGATATTTGGGTAAAATGAATATTGATGCAGATTTCATGTCGAGAACTTTTTTTGACTCTGGTGAATGGTCACTGAAGGAAGAAATTTTCAATCGAATATGCATTCACTTTTGTACACCAAACAATGATTTGTTTGCTTCTAGGTTGAATTATAAAGTTAAAAAATGTGTATCATGGTCTTTTGATCCAGAGCTTTTTTGACTGGTTGACATACTTTTTCTTTTTCCTGGAAGAATTTTGAACCATATATCCTTCCCCCTTTTTGCATGATTAGAAAAGTATTAAATAAAATAACACAAGATAATGTAGAAAAAGGCATTTTAATAGTGCCATTCTGGCCAACTCAGTCATGGTTTTCTGTGTTACTTTCAGCTCTGATTTCTATTCCTGCTAGGATTCCGAGACATGTAGACATGCTGATGATGACCCATTCACAAGAATACCGCCCCCAGCGAAAGAAAATGACATTAATCGCTTGTCTTGTATCTGGCTTGCCCTCAAAAAGAAAGGAATTTCTGAAAAGGATGCCAGTATTATCATGGCCTCATGGAAGAAGTCCACTGTTAAACAATACCAGCTTGCATGGCAAAAATGGGGTCTGTGATGTTTTCGAAGGACAATTAATATATTTAAACCGTCTGAACTTGAAGTGATTTGTTATCTGACTTTCTAAATGGACCAAAATTTGTCATATTCTGTTATAAACACCCATAAGGCTATGTTGTTTCAAAATTTACTTTTTTTTGGTGTAGAATGGACTACTAACTCAGTATTAATTCCAAGATTGTTAAAAGGATATTTTAAATGTAAGACCAATAATACCAAAAAGTACATTTACTTCGGATGTTTCAATTGTTTTAAATATTTATTTAATTTGTATCCCTTTTCAGAATTAACTTTTAAAATGCTTATAAACTTGTAGCATTAATTGCTTTGACTACAGCCTCCAAGTCTCAAACCATTTCTTCATTGAATATTAAGTTTATGTCAAAGTTTGAAAATAAAAATGTGTTTCATGTTGATCAACTTCTGAAAACTTCTAAGCCAGGTTTACCATTAGCAAAAGTTGTATTATTCAAATTTGATAAAAAGCAATTGTGTGTGTGTCACACATTAGATGAGTATATTAATCGTACTGTAGATTTAAGAAAATCTGACAAATTATTTGTCTTATCAAACATTTAAAGCTGTTACTACTTGTACGCTTGCAAGATGGCTAAAAGAAGTTTTAAAGCTGTCAGGGATTGATGTTTCATGTTTTTCTGCACATTCCTTTCGAGGAGCATGTACATCAAAAACTTTTAAGTGTAGGTGTTTCATTAAAACTTATTTTAGACACAGCAAACTGGTCTTCATCTAAAACTTTCTATAAGTTTTATCATAAAGAACTTTTACCTGACAATAATTTCTCAAATACTGTATTGAATGCTATGTGATATGTTTTCTCAAGAAGAGATGTATTTGTGTTTAGATTGACATGATGATATTATGATGTTGATCATGTATTGTGCTTTATAGTAAAAATCTTATTGTGGATTGTGGACTTATATTGATGGACTTACTGATGAACTTTTGTGATAAATTGAATATGTTGATTAAATGTTGATTAAATGTGCTTTGATTCTATTTTTGTTTATATTTATTACAATTATTTTGTTTTCAAACTTTGTGGGTTAATAAAAATGGTGTTCATATATTTTGTTGTTACATATTCTTCCTCGGAGTTTGTCCCAACTCTTTAAACATGCAAATGTAATACCCGTAGGAAGCCTAAAGGCGTATTGTAAAAGAATGTTACCTCATCCAAGCATACCTGTAAGGTTGTGAAGGATGGGGGTCATTCTTAAAATGGAGCCTTAGGCTCCGGAGGGTATTACATTCCCCTCCCTTTCTTTTCCCTTTTTGGTACAAGCTTTAAACAATGCCGGAACATCATTCGATGTTGGTTTTATACTAGAAGGTCACAGGTAAGAGTTCAATATTTAGACCTCTTTGAAACGAGATCGATATGTATATATTGCCGTGGAACGCAAAATATAATGCAAATGTAATACCCTCTGGAGCCTCAGGCACCATTATACGAATGACCCTCATCCTTCACAACCTTACAGGTATGCTTGAATGAGGTAACATTTTTGCTGACTGGTCTTGTGATAGTATGGTTTGAATGTCGGCAAGCTCCTTATGATTATGGCGCGTTGTTTGTTTTTTTAATTGCATTCAAAATATATCCTGATATATAAAAAGTACAGCATGATCAGTTTGTAAAACTTTAACTTTTGAGCCCCGTGCGGGATCTGGGTGGCCAAAAGAATAGACCGCAGTCGCGCTAGCTTGTCGTAAAAGGCGACTAAATAGCGCCCAGTACCCTGACCGGTGTGTCGGGTCAGTTTGCCTAAAGACCGACTAGGATGTGTGCCCCAGGTGGTTGACGAACCCTTGCTCGGCGGTGTTGGCGTCTCAGTGTTGCTCCGACGTAAGATCTTTTTGCCCGCAATCCATGAGAGCGTAACTGATTGCGTATTGTCTGTGGTGATATACGGCGCAACCCAGGGACATTTCAGCAATAGTCCTGTTTCGTAGATGGAACAATCTAATATAACGATCCTGAGCCCGAGTTGTAGCAAGCGGACACCCTGAACGTAATCGGTATGTCGCAGTACCAAGCTGCTGGGCGTGAAATTGTGCTACGATGAACATTGTACGTTCTGGCAACAGCATTGGAATAGCGTCACCGCATCAGAATTTTATTTTACTAATGCAGTCAAGAAAAGAAATAGTGGGGTTTAATACGTTTAATTCGTTGTTCTTTAAATACAAATAAATATTTTGCAATTTCGATCAATAATGTATTTTGGTTGTAATATGGTCTAATATCATTAAGTATTTCTATATCTTCTGCAAAGCCCAAAACAATAACTTCTGTCCTCCACCATGAATTTTCACATAGGATGACTTTCGTATTTCACTCGTTATATACAATGTGGTTACATAGCATTGCGCTATACGTTTGCGTAGCGGGCATGTATCGGCTCATATCGTTGCCAGCTACCATTTGTGCATCGGGACGATATATGCAGCATTTACATTCACAAATATTTACATTATAAAATATTGTTGTATTAATATTTTTTTCTTTTTAAAACGAAACGAATACTTGTTGTCTAAAAGCACAGAATATCTATTATTTAAATAGCATTTATATAAATATGTTATGATTAAATGTTAGGTCTTTTTTAATTTCAAAAATTCTTTCTACCAATTCAGGCGTAGATAAATGATAAACTTCCCTCCAAACATTAAAGTCTATGCGTTGCCAAGTATTTCAGTTCTAAAAAAAAGCAACGTTCATTTCACTTGTCACGTAACCGTCAAAGTTGGACTACGTACGTTTGAGTGAAAATCGTTTTATGAAACGCGCGTTAACGCAAACGTTAACCAGTTGATATGTAAACGCTAATTTTAGCGACAATCCTTAGTAGCGATCGTTTTATGAAAGGGTACCCTGACGTTATATATCCGAAGCCGCTTATGTTAAAGAGATAATCATCGTCATGGTACCAGAATAGGAAGGTCTGTGACATTGATTACTTTCTGTAATCTGTTAGAAAGATACGGCAATAAGAAAACATACTGTAATCTGGGGGAGTCTGTTAAGTGTAGGTCTTGGTGGCTGTGGAAGTTTTCCTTTGTCAAGTTTGTCCAATGGATTCCGAACATAGTAAACGATTTTACTACTCATAGAATTGACGTTAAAAGTTTTGAAGATATTGTTTTCAACCCAGTTGGATGTGTGAGAAAGTCCGCAACAACGTCCAGTACATGTACAGTTCTACGTCAGTTTTAGTTGCGCCATATGCAAATTAGCCTTTCGACGCCAATTGGTCCAGAGGTATATGTTTCTCGTATCAAATCTGCTAATGTCATGTAATCTTGTTACGTTTGTAAGTGGTTTCAAAACAATTATAGCTGTTATTACGTCTGATGAGGGAATGGATATTTGTTCTAGATTTGTCTCTAACAGAAAAACGTGTTTCTCGCGCTGATGGTTGTAGTTTGAGGTGTTACTGAAGACACCAATATTCTCAGTCATCTCTACACTTACTTTTTACAGTAATGAAAACGGGAGATTTGACATTCAATAAAACCTGGTTTAAACAATCATTTCTTTTCAAAATGCATGTACAAAGTCAGGACCAATGCTATAGTTGCTATGGTTTTGTTTGTGGTTCTAACGTTTGCCAGTTACGTGGAACTTGTGGATTGTCTTTTTGACAGTTTCCTTGGTGTTATCTTCATTTACAGACACACTACACTTCAAATAAACACATTGCAACTAAGATTGTTAATCTTTAATTCTCTGCTGCGTCGGCATATATTTCATCTTGTCTTTTCAGTTTTTCATATGCATGTCAAAATGTAAATAGAAAGTTATAAAGTTAATACAGCGTCCTTATTTACATGAAATCTCATTTTAATTAACCTTTAAAAACTGTGTGTTTATGACAATATACAAATCATTATATAAATACAAACAATTATTCCAATCTTTGTTGACATTTTTACTCCAGCTAAAAGTTATCAAAGTGTTTTTGTACTGCATTTCTGTATTTCTAAATATAACTAGTTCAAAGGGTACAACATTTTCCGAATATTGTGAATTGCGCATGCTCAATAAAGCAAAAAAATCGTATTCGTCCGAGTATCCGTACCGACCGAGGAACAGGTGCATTTCAGTTACAAATTTAAAGCAACAATTTTAAAACCTAATTTTCGCACGAAGAGGAAAATGTATTAAATTGTTGGTTTATTCTGTTACTTAGTGAACAAACAAATGACTTTGTGGTGTTATATTATAACAAATGACTTTGTGGTGTTATAATATAACTAATGACTTTGTGGTGTTATAACATGAATACATTTAGTTATTGTGTTACGTTCTACAGCCTTTCTGACAATTCTTGACTTAATATATACAATTTTAATATAATCAGAAAGAATAAAATACAGATAAAAGTTTTATAAACAATCCATATCTGATAAAAAAGGCCAATTTTTGTTACGTGAAAGCCGGCGCAATCGGAATACTAGGAACTTAAAACAGGCAAATACAACACAAATTAAAACAGCCCCTCACAGAAGCATGAAACCGACATGAAAAAGGTCGTCACACAACACAAAAGCTTGAAACAGCTCCCAACTCAACAAAGATCTAAACACAACAGCTTGATACCGGCCCTTACACAACACAGAAGCTTTAATATATCCGCACCATACACAGGTCCTCCACAAACGCCAATTTGAAACAAACCCAACACAACATTTAAACAGTTCCGCACCCAACACAGGTCCTCCACAAACACCAATTTGAAACAAACCCAACACACCATTTAAACAGTTCCGCACCCAAAACAGGACCAAAAAACAAGTTGAAACAGGCCCTCGCACAACACAAAAGCTTTAAACAGTTCCCCACTTAAATAAGGTCCACACTTAACAGCTTTTAAACAGGTCCTAACAATAAACATAGGCTTTACGCAACTCCTCAAGATACAAAATAATGACAACAAATGACGAATAAAAAATACATAAGAAAACTCGACAATATATAACATTAGACTTTTATTAAATTTAAATTATATATTAAACCACGCATATGCGTATTTTGCGCAAAAACGTAAGCCCGTCATTGTTGTTTTCTCTTTAACAGCTCTATAAATGTTACATAATCGTCATGAATTATGGGTAATAAGAACTCTGAATCAAAATTCTGGGATTCCATGCAGAGGGTGCAGGTCAACTCGTAACTTGACCAACTCGTACCCTACCAACTCGTACCTTTGTATTTTAATATAACAAATCTGTACGTTCTGTACAGAATGTTCTAAAATAATTCGAATTAAAAATATATCAAAATATTCGAACCTTTTACAATTATTTTGCAGTATATTAAAAAAAAATACAATTTAATGCATTTTTTTATTTGTATTTCAAATTTACTGATAAAACTTCAACAACAACTCGACAATTTCAAGTTTTACACTGCCATTCCTACCAGCAGAACATATTCGTCCAGCTTTTACAAGCTAAAAGTACTAGAAAGATCCAGTACAACAACTTGTGCAGTACATAGAAGACACGTGGTTACCAACAATGTTTGTCCTGTCGAGTCATGGACTGGTCAAGTTACACTTAACCCACCACCCCCCCCCCCCCCCCCAGAACGAACAAAGATGTTGAAGGGTGATATCGTCGTATTAAGAGATCCGGCGATGAGAAGAAGTCCTTTTATCTGCTAGTTCCAAAACTACAAGAAGTCGCTCTTCTATCCACACAACTAAAAATGATTACAGAATCCAAACTTAGTCGGCAGCAGAGATCCACTACGAAATACATACAGGCGGAATGTTTCAAGTGGGATTTGTATTCTAGCGGCCAGATTTCCGACAGCCAACTTCTGTGGCAGTGTGTGTAGCTAAATGGACCATCACAAGACGTCTTTAATCAAATACAAACTGTTTATAATATTAAAATACATACAACTGTTTATAGTTCCTATAGACTACCAAAGACGTGTTACAGAAACGCCGAATTTAAATACACTTCTTATAAGATATGCATCTTGTTTTAAAAATTGTCTTGTGTATAAAGGTTTTGTTTGCTTTTTTTGTTTTCGTTAGCGCATAAGTGTTGTACTGTAAATATGATAATATGATATATTATATAATATGATAAATTTATTTTGTTTAAGTTTAACATAATTTCAGCAATTTTCAGATTGTGTCCCTTTTCATTCTACCAATTAATGCAAAGGTGCGAGTTGGTAGAGGTACGAGTTGGTATGGTACGAGTTGTTTGAGAGACGAGTTGACTAGGATTTCCATGCAGAGAAAACAGAAATTTTTTCTGCATCGTTTTATTTTTATAAATAAATTTGTGTTAACACAATATTATGTTTCTTTCATTACAATGTAAATTATTATTCGTACCATGACGTCCAGTTGTTTATTGAGAATCTTTTGTTTTCCATAACACGCCACCAACTTCCTGACGATTAACGAAAATCAATATCCAGTCAAATCCTGTTCGTGGCTAATTATATTTTATATTTCTTTATTCGACTGGATCTAAATGGGTTTTTTTGGTAAAAATGAGTCTTATGATTTCAACCTTTACTCCCGTTTTAACATTCTGAACAAATGTTTCGATCTTTTGCTTCCCAGCTTATTAAAAGTCCATATTCCATTGTGTATTTAAACAAGCGAAGCAATAAACAAATTCCGGTATCAACAAGAGCCATGAAGCTTCAGTTAAAACTAACCACTTCTTAGATCATGCTTTCAGTTAGACGATTACATTTAAGTTTTCTTGACACACTTGGATATATTATAAGTATCATGACCTTCAAACTTGTCAAGATTTGTTGTGACGTTCTCTGTTAACATACGGTTACTATGTTTATATATTAACACACTGCGTAGTAATCTGGTGGCAATTCATCATAATAGACTTCCGAACTTGTGAAGTAATCAGGCGGGGGCAACTCAACTAAATCGTCAATGTGCATGACATCGTCGTCGTGGAAATCGACACTTTCCTTATTAATTTTTACTCTCGGAATTCCAAAGAGTGCAAAAGCTTTTGCTCCCAGCACTGACGTTGCACAATCTGAAAATCTTGTTGTTTTGTAAACATTTAACACAACCTCGTTTTCGGGATGATGTGTATATATATCCGCAGCACGGTTTAAATTAGTAGTTGTCTTAGAACTTGTTTCGTCAATTATAGTAGCAGCCATGTGCCAATTAACCCTTTGGCGCCAATCACCCCACTTGCATATATTTTTTTTATCAAAAGTGTTACTGCCGTGTAATTTTTCAATATTTCTCAATGGATTGAAAAAATTGTAGCATTCGTGACGTCTAAGGTAAGCAGGGATGTTTGTCCTACGTCTAATGTCACTACCTGTTTGCACACAACAGCACGCGCTGCTCTTGTTTATTTTCCACAAATCATTCAAATGCTTGGGAGAAGAATCTTCTATTTTTATTCCAACCTTAGAACGTGTAATGTTATGGAAGACACGTATTTGTTCTATCATGTCCGCCATTGTTACTGTGTCACAGAAAGCGCCAAATACTTTTTAATATTGGATAAACACAACTTGTTGCCAAACGAGCTGCAAAATAAATATGTCAAATTCATAAACAAATTATAAAAGAATGCGTTCCGTTCATTGCATCACATTTTGCATTGTGTATTAAAATATGAGAATCATTGGACATCTGTTTTTTTCAGACTGTTTTGACATTCCTAGGAAGTCGAAAAAACGTTTTGACGCCAGTGAATTTTCGGACTCTCGGCTAGTGTTGATTGAATACTTATTTATTCATTAAAATATACATGCATCTTAATACCAAAAGCTGCTCAGTGTGAATGTTTATATATTGCAAGTTATCTATCCTGGGTGACTATAGATCAGTGCGCGAGATTGAACGAGACTTTATCAAGCTGGCGATCTGTGGTTTAGGTAATATGTCACCGTTGTACGTATTAGAAAGGGAATACCAATCAAGTCATTCTTTTTCAAGTCGGTGACATATACAACAACAAACATAAGCTCTGTAGAGTTTTTAAAACGAAACTAATACAAAACCCGATTTAACCGTGGGACACAACAACAAGCGCGGAAAAAACGACGAAAAGGCAAGAAAATGTGCTCCAGTAGAGTGAGCTGTTTAAATCGTGCCTGTTGCAACACCGCTCGAGTCGTGGGCAGTCAATACAGGGTAAGTCACGTCCAGTAAAAGAAGTTACTACACAAAATCTACGAAAGAGTATCGTGTATTTGTCTAGTACATGATGTCTTCTATTAAATTTTTTCTGTGGTGTTTTTGAGTTTATGGAATATCTCCTTCAAGAAAGCGTGGTATTCTTCCTACGTATTAGAAGTAAAAGGTAAACACCAAATGCAATGAAAGAATTAAGATTAAAGGTAGACTTTGTAAAGGCTAAAATGAGCCTACTCTTACTGACATATACGATCAGGGTTGCATAGAGCGTGGCACTCGATCTCAAACAAGTTACCTATTACGGTCCGAGATCAAACTATAATCTTACAAAACCCCACAGCAAAATGGCATGCTCCCTCCCTAATATGCGGAAAGTGCCCTGTATAAAGTATCAGCTGCTAAAAAATGACTGAATCCTATATCTGCAATGTGGGAAATAAACATCCATATTTTCCTTACAATGTCGTTATGTCGTTGTTCTTGATTTGCTGCTTTTTCTAATATATTATGATAGCTTTGTAACTCACTACAAACAGAGTCTACACGCTCGTAAAGTAATGTACACAGTAGTTCTCGGTTCACCTGTTTTTTTCTAAATGCCGATTGTCCCGGTATTAAAAATAAGTGGTTCGAGTTGTCCTATATTAACATTGCAAGAGACATGATTGTGTAATGCTATTATTAACAAATACTGGCTTGTTTTTTGTAATGAAAAATCATTTAAAATGATGAGGTATCGTAACGATTCGCCCCAGGTGTGTAAAATATATAAATTTATATTATATACATTTGCATATATTTAATTGCCTTGTGTTTTAATTGGAGGTAAATCCCTTGAGATTAGTTATGGCTTAGTTTGATTTAAGGTTAACCGATGTAGTTTAGATAATAATTATTTGTCTTTGTATGAATGTTTACGTGTTTACAAATTTGATAGGAGTAACAGTTTGAAAGAATTTAAAGTTAATTATTTGTCTTTTTTAAAGTTTGTTTGGAGTAACAGTCATGTCACATACTATTTCCATAAGGCGGATATGGATCCCTGTGTCTGGTTTGGAAGCGTCCGAGTTTCTTCTTTTTGACAAGCTTTCTAAATTTACGTCACGCGCCTGATGATAACCGTTCACGTGTATTAAACACCATATTATAAAATCGGTCACATGAATTAAAAATACACTAGAGATTGATGTTACTTTCAATATTTATTTTATACAGACATAAAAATATGAAAAATGTCAAAATTCCATAATATTTTGGTTTATAATAAAATCCTTCCGTTTCTTAGTACAATGGGATTCTTTTTAGAATAAGGACTAATATAAATAATAATTTTAACATTTTTTTTGGGAGTTTTGAAAAAAAATTTTAAGATTCTTTTTTCCAAAATTATAAACAAAATCATAAATAACCGTAATAAAAATGCGATCGTCCGCGGGCCAGATACCTATCAATAAATATATTAGTGGCGAATCATAAGCAGCATCATCCATGGCTTATGGATGATGCTGCTTATGATTCGCCACTAATATATTTAACAAAAAAAATGTGTCAAGAATGGACCACCTTATAAGATACTCGTCATCTCCCTGATATTAACATTTATAAACCTTTCATATTAATTTTCATATACAGGCATACATTTGCTAAATAACCTAACATTAACGAAAATAGGTGATAATACCAGGTACAAATAAATTACAACGGCATAACTCATATAAAACATAAAACATGTGGCCGCATAGGAACAGTTATTGGATCCCAGTTATATAGTTGTATTTAATGTTAAATCTTAAATAAAAACTTACCATAATGACACAATGACCATATTCCTAAATGTAACAGTTTCTTGTAATGTAATCATTTCGGAGAATATTGTTAAGATGCTGATCGTCAAATTTTTTTACCAATCAAAATCGTCTATCCACCCATTGACAATCAACAATTTGTCAAATATGACAAGTTAAATAAAATAAAAATTAATCGGGCGTAAAATTACATAACACCAAAGAGGATATATATAGATTTATTGTACAACGTGTTACGCCGGGGTAATGTATATCTTGTATACTTACCCGTGTAATAAATCAACATCGGCAGTGATTGACAGACGGGAGATTATGTATTTGTCAACAATTTTTGTATCGTGTTTGACTGATTAGAAGGAAATTGTAAACACAACATCGGGATAGCTATAAAATGATCAATAATTACTTTTCATACACGTTTTATCAAAAATGTTGACACAACCGGGTTAAGCTGATTGTTTTAATAAAGTAAAAGATTAAAGATTCGGCTATGTGTGAATATTTAAGAGACTAACACTTTTCTTAACTTTGGGAGGTGCCTTTAATTTCTTGTTCCTGTAGAATCTTGTGGCCGCCCCTAAGAAAACTCGTTCATTTTTTAAAAAATCTGGGATTCACAAACCGCTGATACAGAAGACCACTTGACTGTCCTTTGTACAATGATATAAGAGAGTACGTATTTGGAAAAGTTACAACCACCTGAGACATACAATTACATAAATTAATTCTATGTCTCTGCAACCACAGATGTTTTTACAGCCAGAAACAATTTAAAGTTTGAAATTAAACAATTTGAAATATCTGTATTTATTAAGAGACATTTAATATGCGAAAATGATTTTTTTAATAAATGTGATTTATTTAGTCCGTAATAAATAATTTATTCATCCTGAACTCTAAGGTTAAACATATATCCAATGGGTCATTTGGGATATGCACTGTTTATTATAATAATATGGCTTTGCCACTATTATATAGTACAGTTTTATTGCCCTTTTTCCCATCAAGATTATAAAATATGTCACTTTTTTGAAAAAAAAATTTTCATTAATTTTTTTACAAGGATAACTTAATTGCGTATCTACGGATCCTTTTTTGGTCATAAAACTGCCCATCGTGTAATTCACAGTAACAGATTGGACGCGTTGATGTGAAACGTTCACACCATAAAATTGTCGACGATTAGATGTAATGATATTACATTTTGTAATGAACCCCCAAATGTAACCATCGAAGGAAGTGAAAAAACTGTATTGAAATTTTACAGCCTTTATTTCAATATGTACTACAATTTTTCCGACTTAAATTACTTTTAAAAAAGTTCCTGTAACACGAAACATAGTGTAAAGCCATGGTTTTTTTAATTGACTTACAATAGTATATAAGTATATACTGGGACTAGTATAACTTTCTTGATTTATAGGTTCCTGGTATACATGATTAAATGCCAATATTGTTTTTGTTTGTTTAAATGATGTTTAACGCCACTTTCAGCAATAAAATACAAAAAAAGTGACATAATGGCATATTGCACTTTTCAGCCGAAAAAGGACCTATATTGACCTAGTTTCTGACTTGACTTGACTTGGGGAGATTTTTACGTCCTTAACCGACAACTTAATGCCCTTGGTCGGATGTCAGTTTAGGACTTAAAATCGGACTGTTTTTATCTGAAATATATGACTGGTTAATCAATAAAGGTTTTGCGTTAAGTTTTTACTGAGTTATGGTCCTTGGCTTCGCTACCTTCCTATATAGACCAACATGGACAACTAGCGTTGTGATAAGCAGACAACCACCTTTTGTAAAGTCCCAGGGCATTTTGAACCGGAGGAAAAAAGTACAAAATATTATTTCAATTTTTAATTTTATTAAAAACGAAAAACAAATTCATACAACCATCTACACAAGGTCAGGAATAGAATGTCCATGACAAAATTTACTTAATTAACCCTGGTAATGCGCGGTTGAGTTCTTGACATCTTAATTACCATTGTTTGTGTTAACTAGTTTTTCACCAAAAAAACGAGTCGTTTTTTTGCACTTTGATGGATTATTAATCTTAAACTTATTCTTCTCATATTTCTGCTGTTTACGCCTGGATCCGTTATGTTAACATTTTGGGTACGCTTCGATCGATTTTTGTCTATAATTATAGTTCCGGGGTGAAACATAATATTAGTATTTCCAATATATTGTTAAAATACACACAATTTAAAAGCCTCGTAAATATTTTTGTTATTTCCTTGCTGACTTTTTTTTTCAAACAGACTGGTGATTATAATGTTATGGTAGATTTTGCTCTTCGTGTGATAAGAAATTCGTTTATAATTTTTTTTCAGCTATGTATATATAGGATGACCGTTCCATGGGATATAAACCTTTATCACCGACTCACTTCTAGAAATATCTTTCTCCCCTATTTGTTACAACTCTGAACTTTTATGATGTTTAAGTGTTTCCATTAATGGTGTCAGATGAAAGTCAGCTGCACGGATTCCATGCCATTTTGCCGATTCCCAAATTGCCGAAAAAAAACCAAATTTATGCTAAAATTTCTTTTATTTAAGGAATTACTTACAACTTATTCGCAACACAAGCTGATGTTCTGAGTTCATCGAGTAACTGGGCATGCTGGGGTAAAAATGCTTGGTCAAAGAGCTCCCGATAATCCGACGATAACAATGAGATAGGTATACAACACTTATTCAACTTTAGATGATGATATATTAGTTGCTTTGTTATAAATCTGGTGCTTGATGGCAAATTAACAAAAAAATATAGGTCTATCTGTTGGTTTTTTATTTAAATAATTACGTCTATACGAAACAATACAAAGATCTTCATGAAACCGATTCCATGAAATCGATATATCAACAAACAACTTCTCCAAAAAAACATTTTTTTTTAATTATCAATTACATATAGTTTAACTTTTTTAACCGAAAGCTCCAAGAAGTTTTAGTGTTTTTATTATAAAGATTCTATGACCGGTGTGACTTTTTACCCAAACTATACCTTCACTTTTATAACATTTTCCATCAAAAATATAGTACATAAAATGTTTAAACATAATAGAAATGCAAACAAATGTTAGTTTAATGTGTGTTTGGGTAAAAAGTCACACCCGTCTAGGACACCTGAAATTTACAGTTTATATGTCCGCCTTTCTAATTAGATTAATAGGGCCAGACCCATACTATTATAACAAGATATAAAGTCCCCCAACGCATCGACCTCAATTGTTACTTATCTACGATAATTAAAAACATCGCTTTGGAAACATACAAACTTTAGAGTTATCCCTACTCGGAATTGACAAAAAGGGCTGAAAAAATTATTTTATTTCAAAATCAGTCGCGTGTTGTTTGCAAATTTATTTAATATGTAAACTAGTTACATTTACAACCTTCATAAAATTTGGAATGTTAAGCTGTTGGGTAGAACGTACCTTATTCATATTTGATAGTTATTTTGTATCTTCATAAGGTAAATTTCAAAATATAGACTGGATACGTAAATTAACTACATTAAGGGACCCATTCTTATACGAGCGGACCTTAAATTATAGAGACTCGGACCAAAAATGTAAATTATACGTATTCGGCCGGATACGTAAATTGGAGGACAGATAATTATACGACACCGGGTCAATCAAACTTGGCAACTCTTATTTGCTAACTTCTGTCACTGGCGATATAATTTTGAAATTTATTAAAAGAAAAGTAATTTATATTATAAAATTTCATATTTTTACTGGTATATATATATACTTGATCAATAGCTGGCAAACCACTCTAACCAAACCCCTCCTTTCTAGTTGATAAATAAACAGCAAGATTTACACATTCCCGTCACGGCATTTTCTAGCGTACGGTATTTTTTTTTAATGTGGAAAAAGTAACATGGAAAGGAGTCACAGACAAGTTGAGATTTTTAACAACTCTAACTCATCAGGTAAATGTAAATATGTCCCTACAGATATATCCGTTTTTTGTCTAAGGCATATTTACATTTACTTGAATAAAATGAACTGAAATCAACTAAAAAATGTAAGTATTGCATTATGTAGAAAGCCACCATAATTTCTCAGTTTCCAGCTTTCACTCACATTATTTCATTAAATATTTAAAAACCCGTTAAATCATATATACACGACAAAATGTCATATATAACTGCAACATGAAAGGAAACCTTGCAATCCAAACTTTGCGGAAAAAAGTTTTGATGATTTTCAGTAGTCTATTAAACATGTAAAACATTGTTGGTAACACAGAATTGAAATACGGAAATACCCAGATTCGTGTTAATTTGTGGACATATCCATCCTAATTCGTTGTTCGTTTTGCCTGTAGGGTATTTTTAATATACAGATTAGATCAATATTATTCAACAGTATAGCATAACGGCCCGTTATACCCCTAATTTACAGTAATTTAGTAAGGTAAACCGGAAAACCTCATTGACCCGAATTCGACCTTTAACGTTAAGTAAAACCTCATTGACCCCATCTTGACCTTTCGGGGAGACTGTAAACAAGAAAACCTTTGATGCAAAGCATCAATTTGCCTCCAAATTTTTCTACATGTTTGTCTGTATGATAATAATTTTACGGACGCATTTAAAACATTTTATATCTGTTACGGAAGTTATTTTATGTTTGTCCATTTGTTAAGGGACTTTTTCCGGGTACTAGCTGCGACTTCCTCCCTTTATAAAAACTGGACGCCATGATATAGCTGAAAAAAGGTCATATGGACAATATGGTAGGTATAAGTGAATGATAATCTGATATCAAACAATGCATGCAAAATTACAAAATTGTACGTATAGAGGTCCAGATAAGCATAAATAATCACAGTAGACTGTTATACATGTATAACATAAAGGCGTAGCAAGCATCTCGGATTTTGGATTAAATAAAAACATACTTTTTGTAAGAACAATCTAATAAACATTCGCTTAGAATCTGAATTTCAATTTCTGAAAAGAAGGAATTTGAACTTTTCACCCGTGAGGTCCTATATGAATCTTAGTCCTGCAGTTGGGACTACTTTGAATTCACGATTTCTAAATTTGCGCACGTGTAATTCTTTTGTTATATATTTAAATCATAAATATACTTGAATTAACTAATGTTTAAATGGTTTAACTTAATAAATGATTGACATAACATTTATCTATTGCATTTGACAAAATACGGCATACTCCGGAATACGGAATTGTAAACATAAAATAGCTTTTTGTTCTGGTCGAAACTGTATACACAAAATAGCCTTTTATTCTGGTTTTCGCTTTTTCAAAGGTACGTTTATCGATGGCAATATCATAAAAAGATAAAGTACCAGATTAAAATGGTCACCTTCTATTATTTAGTCTCGATCATCCAGACGCTTAATTACATTAGTGCGACTGGATTCAGCTCTATATTAAACTCGTTATCATTACGCCCAAAACTGGGCGTAATTTTTGATTGGATGATATTTTTATTGTCTAAAAAATTACTTCCGTTCATATCAAGAAGTTTACAACAAATTGTACCAAAGTTTACATTTGAATATTTTTATAAAATATTACTTTATCAATTAATTAAACAAATATTATTGTTATGCATAATCAAGAGTGAATCTTACTGTGACGTCATATTATAAGTATAGATATGTTTGCTTGGTTTTCCTGGTTTAAAAATAAGGCCCTAAAAATAGAATCATTGTTTGTCTCCACCTATTGGTAGCGAAATTAAAATAAGGTGATCCCAGACGCTATTATATATGCGTCGGGGTGATCGAGACTATATATCTATTATTAACTTCCGTAAAGTGAATACCAAAAATATTATTGCATGAAAAATTTGATATACCCCAAGAATTTTGCAGTCCGACGTTATATTTTATCTTGATTTTCGCTTAACTTCAATAATTGACATTCTTTTTGTAATTTCTGTTTATTCATGGTAGCTAAGTACAATATATTCTCCTTGATCCGACCTTAGCAACGAAAGGGAATAGAAATATATCGCCGCGATAATAACTGTTACATTTGTTACAGTTTAAAACTGGTAACGCAGACAATTAACAATATCTGTGTTAACTGTTAGAAAGTCACAAAGAAGAAAGATTTCACATATAAGGTGTTTTTGACAAGAAGGTGCTTTCTAAGACTGGTTTATTTTTATACCCCCGCAGATCTGTAACTTCCGATTTTTGTTTAAAAAATACGCCTTGTGAATTTAGAAAAAACCTACGATTTTCTGTTTTTTGCGGTAAAAAAAATAAAATTCCGGATATCTAATCATAATCATTGTAGCTTTTGAAAAAAAAGTAAGTACTATTGAATGTGAACCACGTGGTTATCGATCGCGATCGTTTTTACGCTTTATTAAGGAGCCAAAAGTCGGGAAAACGATCCATTTACAAAAAAAATCGACAGGGGATGGGACCCTGTGGCCCCCAGACCCCCTGCCTTACTATTTTGTTTATCTTATTGGGTTGGCAGCTCTGCCCCCGCTTCGAAGAATATGCTGTTTTGGTTGCATTAATTCCAGTTTCCGATTCCCAGATTGCCGCGCCCAATTTGCCGATTCCATATTATTGTACTAATTAAGAACAATCAACAAGGTGTAGTAAGAATTTTATCTAGAATTATATGTGTTTAGGAAAATTATGTGAATTAATTAAATAATTTAATTTGTTAATTATAAGTTATCAGCAAACGACGTTTTACCCTTGTGTGTCCGTCCGTTCGTTCGTTCTTTCGTTCATTTGTCCGTCTATAACAAAAATTTCTGTCGCAGTTCTCTACACTACAATTAATTTAAAAGTAGGCAAAAATAATTTCTACATCGATAAAATTAAAGTGTTTAGTTTTTAAATAACGACAAAAATTTCAGACAAATTGAAATGGACATTTTTTGTGACGCACCAAAACATTACAGAAGCAGAGGCAATTTTAAGGTGATCAGAATTTACGTCATGAAGCATTAAATGTGCTTTTATTCATATTATAAATGTTATTTTAAAAAAAATGCAGATTTTTCTCACAGGTTCGAATAAATGATGTATTTCATAATATGAAGCCTAAAATTCTTGTGTACTCCGTCATCGTAATAGTTATGGAAAACACCTTACTTTTTTACTGGTACACAATTTACATATGTTCAATCAAGTGTGTCTGCTACGGCAAAAATACGACAGACCACCATAATATTCAGGACATAATAATTTATTGGCTTATACAAGAAAAATTAAAGGGAAAGAAATCTGACAGATAAAACATATTGAGCATACATATTTAATTAACGATGATTAATGATTTGTCATGAATTATAATGACGGAATATTGTATTCAGACATAAAGAAATGTTATGGCTTCAGGTTAACAGAATGTTTGTCCAAAATTAAACCGTGTCAAAATTTTCTTAAAGTTTAATTGAAAAGAAAACATTTATCGGTTCAAATAAATAGTGTTACTTTTAATTGCAACTTAGTTTAAATTCGGTTAAAAGTTTCATCTGTGACTTTTCGTTACCTATATAAGCTTTGCTTCGGAGATTGGGTGTAGTTATAAAACTAAGTATATTTCTGCTCTCGCGCTTTTGCGTGCAAATAACATAATGTCGGAGGTATGTAAATTATTATTGTCTGATACTTTTATTACAGGAAACACTCATAAAAGAACTGTTTACCGGGAAAATGACGTTTTTTTCCATCCTGCAAGCAATATGTCACTTGTACGAACCATAATTAAAAATTTTTTAATAATGACCATGAAAGAATTTACAAAGCAACTCATAAAGTACTAAAATAAGATCATGTTTGAGTATTAAACAGTTTTTCACACAAGCTTGATCTTAAGTAAATATTTAATATTTGAGAAAATTGTGTGATGTTTGATAACATTTAGCACAGAATTATGTTTCGTTCTCTAATTATGTGTACGTTTAAACCAGTTCCTACTAGTTAGATACAGAATGATGCTGGTACATGTTTTACATTTTCTAGCTAAATTAACTGTAATGTGTTATCCACTTCAGTATTTAAATATTGGACAAGCTTCTTAATATTATTATCTCGAGTTGACAAATACTGCTATAAACGGAACAGTGTTGTGTAATATCCGAATGACAAACTGAAGTCAGCAAATATTGTCTTCAAAAGTGTCAATTATCAATATATAATATATTTGTCAATCAATCTAATAAAAACAAAGTGTTTGAAAATTATTAAATTAAAGAGAAGATAAACCGTTACAATTCACTGTTTCTTAGCAAGACAAATGGTTTTAATTTTCTGTTACATTACAAAGCAATATATATTTAGGTTTATCTACAACAGTTTCTCATTTATATCTAGGTTTATCTACAACAGTTTCTCAGTTTTTCTCAGTTGTAGTCTTGGGACCGAACCTAAAAGGATCAGATAATTTGTCAACAGCACGCTACACTCACCATAGCACGTACACTAAAAAGCTTTTGAAAAGGAGGCTACACTAACTAACATAGAAAGTGCTCAGAAGTATTTAACTACAGTACCGACCATAAAAGGACAAAGGATTGCGAATAGCCAGCTACAATACCGACAACAGAAAGTACACAAAGGATTGCGAATAGCAAGCTACAGTACCGACCATAGAGTGTACACAAATGATTCCGAATGGCAAGTTACAATACCGACCATAGAAAGTACACAAAGGATTGCGAATGGCAAGCTACAATACCGACCATAGAGTGTACACATAGGATTCCGAATGGCAAGTTACAATACCGACCATAGAAAGTACACAAAGGATTGCGAATGGCAAGTTACAATACACACCATTGAAAGTACAAAACGGATTGCCAATGGCAAACTACAATACCGACCATAGAAAGTACACAAAGGATTGCGAATATCAAGCTACAGTACCGACCATAGAGTGTACACAAAGGATTCCGAATGGCAAGTTACAATACCGACCATAGAAAGTACACAAAGGATTGCGAATGGCAAGCTACAATACCGACCATAGAAAGTACACAAAGGATTGCGAATGGCAAGCTACAATACTGATCATAGAAACAATGGATTGTGAATAGCAAGCTACATTACCGAAGAATACGAAATACAATTAAAAAAGTCACACAGTATAAAAAGAAAGTTTATAAAGACGTGGATATATGTGAGATTTATATTGACGGAATGTAGTTTTGATCTTTAATGTAAACATAACTCACTGTAGTAGTCCAGACTCAATACACAGAACTGACCACAATTTCATTAAACCTCTAGGGCTATTGTGACGTAATATGCAATTAATGTTATTACATACTGAAATTTACACACAAAGAGTTGACCTCTAGATCAGCCCATTGTAAAATTGTGTTGCATAAGCCCAAGACGTTAATTATGTACCGTGATATTAAAGGACACGGGAACATTTTAATTATAGTTAAATATTATCATTTCTTACAAACAATTACAATGTAATCCAAGTACATATTGTATTTACATCCCAACTAATGCAGAATAACGTAAGTACTTATATATATATATATAATTGTCTATTTATATATGCCCAACATCTGATTGTATTTTCAACATTGGATCTTTAGAAATGCACTAAAGATACATAGTTAAGATAAATGATATTTATAAGTGTCTAATGAATTAACCAAACAATGTCGTTGTAATTTCCACTCTGAAAATCATCTGTACACACAGATTTTGATTTTTGAGCCGTCCCACCTCGGGAATCGAACTCGTGTCAGTTTATAACATCTATGGCTACTGCGCCTAGCATGTAAAGACAGAGGTGTAACCTCTAGACCAGATCCGTCCGCTAAAAAACGGAGTTTCACTGGCCTAGTGTTACTTTTGGTTGAACATGTCATTTACATACACAATGTTTTTGTGCGACCTGAGCTTTAATTACAACGATTTTTATACAATCAGAATGGATCTGTAAGCAATTATACAGATGCGTGCATATAGTTGTTTTGAATTTCTATTTATAATTGTCTATTTATATATGCCCAACATCTGATTGTATTTTCAACATTGGATCTTTAGAAATGCACTAAAGATACATAGTTAAGATAAATGATATTTATAAGTGTCTAATGAATTAACCAAACAATGTCGTTGTAATTTCCACTCTGAAAATCATCTGTACACACAGATTTTGATTTTTGAGCCGTCCCACCTCGGGAATCGAACTCGTGTCAGTTTATAACATCTATGGCTACTGCGCCTAGCATGTAAAGACAGAGGTGTAACCTCTAGACCAGATCCGTCCGCTAAAAAACGGAGTTTCACTGGCCTAGTGTTACTTTTGGTTGAACATGTCATTTACATACACAATGTTTTTGTGCGACCTGAGCTTTAATTACAACGATTTTTATACAATCAGAATGGATCTGTAAGCAATTATACAGATGCGTGCATATAGTTGTTTTGAATTTCTATTTATAATTGTCTATTTATATATGCCCAACATCTGATTGTATTTTCAACATTGGATCTTTAGAAATGCACTAAAGATACATAGTTAAGATAAATGATATTTATTAGTGTCTAATGAATTAACCAAACAATGTCGTTGTAATTTCCACTCTGAAAATCATCTGTACACACAGATTTTGATTTTTGAGCCGTCCCACCTCGGGAATCGAACTCGTGTCAGTTTATAACATCTATGTCTACTGCGCCTAGCATGTAAAGACAGAGGTTTTTTAGCGGACGGATCTGGTCTAGAGGTTACACCTCTGTCTTTACATGCTAGGCGCAGTAGCCATAGATGTTATAAACTGACACGAGTTCGATTCCCGAGGTGGGACGGCTCAAAAATCAAAATCTGTGTGTACAGATGATTTTCAGAGTGGAAATTACAACGACATTGTATATATATAATTAAGCCACTTATACTTATTTCTTTCGTCTGTGATAAATAAATACATAAAAATATTTGTAAAAAATAAAATTAAGAAAGAAAGATACCTAGGCGTTATTATGGAATATTTATGGAATTGTCAAGCCTCCGCAGAGTGAGAGTAGGTGTAATAATGAAAAAGGTTAGGTATCGTATACTACTAGTCAGTAACATGTGTATACAATGGATGGGTATCGTATACTACTAGTCAGTAACAGGTGTATACAATGGATGGGTATCGTATACTACTAGTCAGTAACAGGTGTATACAATGGATGGGTATCGTATACTACTAGTCAGTAACAGGTGTATACAATGGATGGGTATCGTATACTACTAGTCGGTAACAGGTGTATACAATGGATGGGTATCGTATACTACTAGTCGGTAACAGGTGTATACAATGGATGGGTATCGTATACTACTAGTCAGTAACAGGTGTATACAATGGATGGGTATCGTATACTACTAGTCGGTAACAGGTGTATACAATAGATGGGTATCGTATACTACTAGTCGGTAACAGGTGTATACAATGGATGGATATCGTATACTACTAGTCAGTAACAGGTGTATACAATGGATGGGTATCGTATACTACTAGTCAGTAACAGGTGTATACAATGGATGGGTATCGTATACTACTAGTCAGTAACAGGTGTATACAATGATCATCGTATCACAATAACTAATTCTATAGCATACAAATATGCCACAAAATTATCAGAGACAAACAGTACCTGTGTACTAGATATTACATCAAGTTATTTAATTATCTGTATGTACTTTCAAAATAAATTTAAAAAATAAGATTTTATCCATTAAAAGATTTACTTATAATAACATTTACACTTGTCAAAATACGAGTTATTTTTCCAATAAAGCCAAACGTTATAAAATTCACACTTTGCAATAAAAACGGCCGGAAAAGTTATGAACAAATTTATAATCATCACACCTTTAGAATTTTAATCAGTGAAAGTTTACATAGTGTACGGCCAGTGTGCCATGGTCTTATCTCTAAATAAGTCTTCAGTACTTGTCACGAAGTATGTCCACCTATCACGGTAAGTTACTCCATGCTTGTTTGTTTTTGTACTAAATTACTGATAGTTTTCACAACTTAACACACAGATTATATATCTGTTATCATTACAGTTTGTAGCCTTTGGCAAAAACTAATATTACATCACCAAACACTAACTATTATCGCAGAGAATTATGGGTATGATAGAACTTGGACCTGATTTATATGTTCCTGGATAGAATTTGTATGATGTAATACAGCGCAATTATAAATTTAAAAAGTACCGATAATGTATAAACTTAGCATTTTTTAACTTTCGTCTGCGTAAGGCTGTCAGTTCAGAGCACAGACAATTAAAATGATCGCGTAATTATCCCCCACACAAGACAACCAATGATAATCGCATCGGTTTTTTATATGTTTAAACCTTTTTATTTCGCAGACAACTAAAGAACAATCGCGTAATCCCGAACCTCCAACTGCTTAAATATTTCTATTACGCACAGATAACCAAAATATAACCACGTAAAAACTTCGCAGTGTTTAGCATTTTATTCACAACGACAACCTGAAAACAAACAAAGACAAAAAGCTTTAATTATAGTCTCGTTACATTTACAAAACAAATACACGTTCTACATCTTTTAAAACCAATGTGGAGGTTAGCACACTCGGATTTTCCAATTTTTAACCTATCTATTACAAACACAAAGTAAGACGTATGCTGTTGAACGACAACCCAAACAACCATTCGTGAGAATACCAATTCCATGAATAACTACATCAATATAAACATATTTTGACTGTGTCTTTTTCTCATGTCTAGTTCCAGGTTTACTAGCCCTTTTCTTCATTGTAAACATATGTCACACAGGTAAGGCATACAGCGGAAGACTTTTACAAAATAATGTTAAATGCAAAATTGTGTGGAAATTTATAACAGCTAAATATATAATTATTATAGTTAAGAAGACTGACTAATATAGATATTTTGGACTCCTTGTCGAATATCGTTGACCACTGGATAACCATAGTAACCCTATAACTGAAACACTGCAACATATAATATTTGTATGATAAACCAAAAACGATAACTGAATACTGAGTATATATATAACAATACAAAATGCCAGAACTGCAGTAGTCTATTAATAACTTAAATGGTAGAGAAATTGAGCCAGAAAACATTTGTCGATTGAATAGTCTTTGTCGAAACCAATCGGAACACATCTAGGTCCGGTGTCCGACAGTATTCGAAAACATTCAAGGATTATCAGATTTTGTTTACATGATTAAACATGTCTGACCATATTAATTGACAACAGATTTACGACTTTGAAACTATGTCATCTAGAATTTCATTCCATACACTTTAAAAGTCTTAATACAAGCGTGTATAATTTTAGTTTTATGCTATACTTTCTCAAGTTCTTAAAATAATGTTGAAATGTTGAAAGAAATTATTTTTTTTTCAACGTAGGAGTTTTGATAGTATACGATAAAAAGTAGCCGTTTTCATTTGGTTAGTTAACAGCTGCCCATATATCTAAATAAGGCATATTGAAGTTCCGAACATTAACTTTACAGAACCTCAAATAAAAAAACTTTTTGATCAAAACTTAAATATAAAGGAAGAGTGTTGATTTGTAGATGCAGGTCCAACTTGTTTGAGCTGTACACATATAGTCCAACCACGTGATTGCTTTAAGTTAGCTGTTTGTGGAGACCACGAGGTATAATGTACATTTAAATAATTTATGCGATGTTTTGATTGTTTGGGTTTTTACGCCAGCTTGTTTTGATTGCTTGGGTTTTTACGCCAGCTTGTTTTGATTGTTTGGGTTTTTACGCCAGCTTGTTTTGATTGCTTGGGTTTTTACGCCAGCTTGTTTTGATTGTTTGGGTTTTTACACCAGCTTGTTTTGATTGTTTGGGGTTTTTACAACAGCTTGTTTTGATTGTTTGGGGTTTTTACTCCAGCTTGTTTTGATTGTTTGGGTTTTTACGCCAGCTTGTTTTGATTGTTTGGGTTTTTACGCCAGCTTGTTTTGATTGCTTGGGTTTTTACGCCAGCTTGTTTTGAGTTATGTCATGGTATCCAGATTTGATTAGAACGAAATCAGGAACCCCGACCTATGACAGGAGAATGTCAATAATGCTCAAACTTACAACCCAGTTATGACACGCGATTGGTCAATTGTCATTGACTCAAAAAATACTTAGACCACGCTGCCAATGAGACTGACCAAATACATTTTAGTAATACATCGATGACGAACCTATTGTGATTGATTACATTCTGTAGTCGCCCGCCCACTTATATGATAATAATATCAAAGAGTTGTTTTTATTTAACAGTAAGTGTTTTTATTTAACAGTAAGTGGTAACAAATCTGTGAACTTTGACAGGAATTCTGCTCCTTGTAAAATTATGATAAAAGCCAACACACTGTTCCTGAAATCGTGTTCAAACTCATACCTCATGTATACAAGACACCAAGTACATGATAAACATTTTTATTAAACATTAATTTTATCAAATGTTGATATGAATTTTTTCCGTTGATTCATATTTGCTGCTTTTTTGCCCACAAACATATATCTCTATATTTCCAATATTGTACATTTGTTGTAATTAAATTTTGGTGGGAATAATAAATATGAAACACATAAAAATCTTATTATATATATTCATAAAACATTTGTTTCAGCAATGCTTCATGAAGCGTTATGTAACATCATCCGGGAAGTTTTGGTACGACGTAGGGTGTCTAGACACTACAGTAAGTGAATTTTACTTCCAAGGGAGAAAATACAGAATAATAACTACTTTCGATTAATGACTGACAAATGTCATTTTGAAATATCTAAACGGGAGGGAGGGACGGGGCAATATATATCAGTTTTGTACAGGGGTGTCATGTTCTCTCTTATACTGAAGTTGCATTTACTGACTTCTTTATTAGTCCCCTACCGGCTTCGCAAAATGGACTAAAGGTGTGCACTCCGTCCGTCCATTACACACATGTTTTCCAGACTTTTTTTTACAACCTAGCAGTTTATAAGCAAATTGTTTGGTTTTTTAATGAAATTATGGCCCTTTAAAATTTCTTTAAAACAAAATTTTTTTGGACTTATTTTATTGTGCTGATATTTGGTATGACAGTCAATCATTTTGAGTTACAGATTGATCCGGTTCGATGACTTTTGGTTGGCAAAATGTTCCCTTGACTTTAAAACTGTTGTTTGCTCGTAGGAGACTGAGAAATAAAATGCACACACATTTCCCTATAGTACTCCGTTTTGTTCACGTATGATAATTTTGTCGCATTGGTTAGTATTTACACACTGTGTAGGTTTTGGAAGTAAACGTCGCTTATGTTGGTTCTGTCTTGCCCAGTAGTTTTTGCTTTTTGTTGGTTTGATTAACCGTTTATGCACGTCTGTGTTCGCAGCGGATCTTTTTAGCCGGTTTAAATTTCGTCACTTTATCCGGTTTAATCTCGTCACGTTAACTGGTTTAAAATAGTTCAATCCCGCCACATAATGTTTTACCCCCACTGGTCAAAGGCAGTAGATTTTATGCATTTTTTATTTGTTATTTGGTTTTCGTTGTTATACTTTATACAGTTGTTTTGTTCCTTATTGATTACGTTAAGTGAATGCTCCATTTCTGGCTTGTTACAATAACACTGTTGCAAAATAAAGTTTTGTAATTTGGACTACTCTTCGGCTTTATTTGAACTAGTATACCTTAAAGATCACTGTAATGCAACCATTTTATTGAACATTTCACAACGACCTAGCCCACTTGACCACGCCAGCTAAATACAAGTAATAATTAGTGAATCTAGACATGTGTACCAGCTGAGGACATTTTCGTATTCAGACTATCATACATGTGTGCTGCCCACTTATATGATAATAATATCATTCAAGTCGATGAAACATTCTGTTTATACTCCAATATATACCCATGATTCAGCTGCTTACTAAATTTTCAGAAATGTGCTCCATTGTCAGGAGGAGTCTTACCTTTTGGGAAACGGGAAGAAGTTACTACCACGTCACTAAAATATTGGACACACCCTCCATCTGTGATTGGCAGACGCCAAGTAGATAACTCTGATCAAGTAGTTTGCGAGCATTGCTGTAATGGAACAATCTGTAATTCTGGCGGGTATTGCGGAGCTGACCGTAAGTACTCTGCACGTCTTTAGACTTACGTGAATAAATGTGTACCTCATCCTTTATTAATTTGCTAACAGAAGTAGAAAATATAGCAATAAATAAAATGGAACACATCATGCTTAATACGTTAAACAGAAAATCGCATTAAAACTTCACGTAACTATGAGCCGCAAATATTAATGACATCCGTATGTGAAAAAGTTAGAAAATGACGTCACATATGAGGTCAGTTTCATCATAAATTTTCTTAACTTATTTGTACACTGAAATAAAAAAGGACAGAATTTCATTTCATATACTCTTTAATTTGTAAAACGTTCAACATAATCTAAATTTTAAAAATAGCTTCCAATATAAAACAGCAACAGTTACGATCTCGATCGCAGTTTGTTAAGTGACAAATAATTGCACTTGGAAAACCCCTATCTATATTTAAACATTCACGGTAAACGAGTTGTCGACGATTAACCAAACGTACTACTATTTTAACTGGCCGTACCACTATTTTTCTGGGTGCTACGTCTATGAGTATATCTTAACATGCGACCCTTGATTGAATTGCCCAATCCGTGATAAATAGTTCAAAGAATAGAACCTTTCCAACATTTTTTTTCACTTTTACATGTACATGTATTAAAAATATAAAATAGATCAACTTTACATAATAATGACATATTTACCTTTAAATGTAGCTTTGGAGAAACCCGGGCCCCTGTGTTACAGCTGTGATCAGGCGTCATCCGCAGATGGATGTGATCGAATTGAACAATGCGGAGAAAATGAAGTATGTGTTAATTTTGACCTTGTTCTGCACTGTTTTAACTCATTGAAAACACTTGAATGTTCCCTTGCATAAAGGTTGCCAAAACTGTTGTACCAGATATATTAGCCGACTAGTTACCTACTGAAGCCACCACTTCACCAAGGTGATGACAAAAGATGCGAACGGATTTTTCTGTTAAACCACCGGAAACCAGCCAAACATTTGGAAACATTATAGTTGTAGTTTTCTTCCTCCTTGTCCTCAAAGTCGATTTTTGATCAGTGTTGAAAAATCACCAAACAATAGTACATTCCTAGCGTTACCTTTATACGAAAACCACAAAAAGCCTACAGATGGCTCATCTTATCATTGGCCAAATTTAGCTGACTACAATATTCGGTATCAACAGTTGATTCCATTATGGCCAACGTTGGCTGTAAATTATGATTGTACTTTGTTTACATCTGTAGCTGGCTACACAATTCTACATAATTTATATAACAAAAATATAATGTTACTGTAAAATGAAATTTTATATACTTTTTATTTATGTATTTGCTATCTAGCTACCACTTAGAATAAAATCCAATTACAGAGCCAGCCTACGTGTAAATGAGCTCCATGACTGATATTTAACTGCATTGACACTTTGTAAACACAATATATTTCAGAAATGTTACATCGGTCAGAAGTTAAACCCAGTATCACAGGAGTTCAGATGGACGCATGGATGTAGAAGTAACAATACGGCAAGTATAATAATTTACACAGTGTATCTTCATGTGTGATATACATAGTTGAGGTAAACCAAAATCTGACAATATAAGGCTTCACGTGTAATAATAAATATTTTGGTGCTTAATCAGGGCTGTTTTTCTGATTTTTGCTTGTTGATATTTTATGATATCTGCCCTACAATGAATAAGTCTTTTTTATTTTATTCGGTCAATGACCACCAAAAAAACCATATGCATATGTCTTGAGGTGCATTGGTCTCTTCCACCATTTATTATGTGATGTATGGTATATTTAAATAATAAAATAACAAGTCCAATTAAAATTAAAAATATGTTCAATGCTAAATTGTAACATTATGTATGCTTGTTATTTTTACCTTAGAATTATTATTATTATAAAGTTATATATTAAAAAGTAACTTATTCACAAAGGAGATGATTGAACCTAAGACAACTTATAATAACGCTTCAATTAGAACGTCAATGATCCGGAATGCGGAAATCACCACGGATGATCCGAACGATAGCCACAGTGTAGGGTGAAAACATGACGGAAACCAACCTAAAGAAACCGATCGTCTAGGGAAGATTACAAACAGACAAACATATACAACACGAAACAAAAAACTACATAAACAGGGTAACCTAAACCTAATAGAAGCTATGGTTATAATCAAGAGCGAGGACGAGTAACCAGTTCTTGTGTCTAATTAAAAACCCCTTCGAGGTACTCATTGTGATTTATAGGAAAAACTCGAAGAATCTGTAAATGGGACACAGATGCCTCGCTAAATGAAGTCCCAAACAGGAAGTAGTTGTCCGACACGTCTGAAAGTCACTTAGGACGTACAACTTATGATACTGAACCACCTTGTTAAATTTTAAATTCTTCTCATGTGCGGTTTCTGAAAAAAGCTTGACGGAAATTCGAACGGACGTACGTACGTACGGACGAACGGACATGAGTAAAACTTAAAGCCCCCGACATGTCGTTGCGGGCATAAAAATCAAATCCAGGAATAGGACTGACAAAATATGACTTAGCGAAACAGTCTAATAGTATTTAAGAAATGGATTCTCATAACAATCAATTCAGCTATGGAGACGGCCATATAACCTCTGAACTAGTAACATTAACATTGGCACAACAAACCATTGTTTAAGTAGCTCAATAGTCAGTAGCAGTGACCGGTATAGCAAATTGGAATTTCGATCGCAAAGTCTAACATAACTTATAAGTCGTAAAATGTATACACCATACGCTGGAATGTTGCTATCGATGAACGGGTAGTTGACAATTAGAAAATTGAAGTCATCACGTCTAGTATGTAGTTTTCCCCTAGTATATTTCTAGAAAAGGTCTAAGTAAGAGGCCGACCTCGGTGTATTCATGGTGTCTAATTTCAAGCACGATAGAGAAGCTTAAAATGCAAATAGTTACCAAATCTAATATATTCAGGAAAGACATCAGGATAGCGAAATGTAAAATTAAAGGTCTGGGCCAGTGTTTTTTTTCTTCTTTAGCAGTCCTTCACAGCATCAAAAGAGTACAAAAACAGGTCGGCGAAGAGAGGAGCACAATAAGTACCCATACGAATACTAACAGTCTTGAAATACGTGTTCTAAAAACATAACAAATATGTTGTCAATAAGAAAATCCTTCACACATATTTCCCATTCAGTGCATTTAATATCGGATTTAGAATCAGTGATGACGACATAATTATGGTTTGTTACGATGTGTTTATATAGTCTCGTACGGTTTTTCTTACAAAGACAGCAATTAATAAAATCCTTAAGCCTGGTTTTATGCTTAATCTTGGAAATAGTGTTGTACAGTGTTGAAACAGGCCAAAAGTCCTTGATATCAAGAAGATCTTTTTTTTTAATATCCACATCGCATTTCTGCCAGTACTGAAATAGCGAGTGTCACTGTATTTTGGAGACCCATTTGAATGCTGTTAAAATAGTGGTAAGGAGTTTAGATAGAGATTTGATGGTACACATAGACGATTCTGCTTTTAATTGCTGTTTTGGTTGGATTTTCGTGTGGTTTTAGTATCCAATACAAGGAAGAGATCTCAAAATCACAATTGAGACAAAATTACGCCAAAAAAATTAGCTATTTTTCGTGAATCTCTTCTTTTAAAAGCGTTGTGGATGTTTAATGAGGATCGCCAAGTGAATTGTCCATGCATTTAACATTCTATAACGGATTCCTGCAGATAAAAATAAGGTTGTTAGGGACCATACCTGCTGGAACAACAACATCCTTGCCATGAATATCAGATATTTAGTAGCAAAGTTGTAAAATTTGGCATTTCTAGGATCTTTTTTAAAAATACGATCGATTACTACACGCTGTTTTATATGTTTAATTTAAGTTTTAGTAAATAAATAAAGGTCAACATGAGTTTCTATCAAATACTAGTACTTCAATTTTTATTATTACTTAAAAATTAAAACATATAAAACAAACACTCTTTCCTTTATCATACTTTATAATTTAGTAAAAAAACTTTAAAAAGTTCCAAAGTAGATAATTGTGGACCTATACGCTTTAGTAAAATGATCACGTTTTCCAAAAGTGTTTCAAAAATATGTATCGTAAACGTTGCTAACCCTGAGTTCCTTAATTACAAGTACGATAAACAGGTACTGGATAACAAGTAATTCTTATAAAAATCGTTTTGCTTATTTTATTGCAAATATAAAGAATATAAAATTACTAATATAACTAGATAGAGATCGGAAACCTACTTGACTTATTAACAACTGGCAAATATTAGTCATGCATACAGGATGTGATCTCGCGATACGCCCTCGAATAAACATGTCTTGTATTTGGAATTTATTATTTTCAAATTAAAATCTTATATAATGTAATATTTTTAAAAGTGCGTACATTCACAAGATGATGAAATGGAGGACGATGATGAAAGCAAGACTAAAATTTGTGACGATTGTTGTGATCACAATCTCTGTAACAACGTATGTACTAACTTTGTCGATTGGAATGCTCCTGTAACTACAATGTCTTCAAACACAACTGTTGCAATGACAACGACTCCACTTACAACAGCCGTACCAGAAATCACAACAATGAAAGCAACACAAACAACTACCGAAGCAGAAATCACAACAATGAAAGCAACACAAACAACTACCGAAGCAGAAATCACAACAATGAAACCAACACAAACAACTACCGAAGCAGAAATCACAACAATGAGACCAACTACGGCCGAAGCAGTACAAACAACTACATACGTCACAAAAATGACGTCAACAACAAAAATGCCTGAAACTACAACATATACAACAACACATGAACCAACAACAATTATACACACTACTCTTGGTGAGTACACAAATACAAAATGTAATGCGTCATTTCCGTGTTTTGCATTAATGTTTTCACTGTGTAAATATAAAAAAGCACGACATTGCAATAACACGTCATGGCCACTTCTATCCCCTATAATATTGTAAAAAAATTTAATTTGCTTTGTAAGCTGAAATATGATTGGTTAATTCAAATCGAGCAACCCATATTATAAGATATAACTTGCGTGACCTTTGACCTATTCTTACGCCGTTAAAATTCAAATAGTTCCATGACGTCATCGACGTTTTTACTATAAAAATGGTTAAAATCTATAAGGCATATTTCAAATTACTGAACGGGTTATACGATATAATATGGTTTGGGTGTGTTTACACCATTCATAAACCTTCGCGGTTTTCCACTAAATAATAAAATACCAAACTTATCATAGTACACTTAACATCGTAGATTCCGTTGTAATTAAGGTATATTTTCAAGATACATACGTCCGTAGAAAGTAATTTGTTCAGAAAATACAACATTATTTAAAGACCTTCAAATGAAGGTAATAACAAAATACCGAACACCGAATGAAACGGTCAAAAAAGGCAATCTACAAATCAAAGTAAGAGAAACCGGCAACTCCAGAACCAACAACCAAAAATATATTAACCACAGTAATAGTCCTGACATGATACCGGTTGTTTGTTTATTTTTGTTTGATGTTTAACCCATCTTTCAGCATTTTTTCAGCTTTATCATGGCGTCCAGTTTTTATTGGGGCAGGAAGCTGGAGTTACCGGAGAAAACCGCCGACCTGCGGTAGGAAAACTGGCAATCATTGTCAATTAAAATTGAAGCCGAATACACCCTGCCTGTAGTGAGAATCGAACCCGCAATCTCAATTTTGACAGACCACGTGATTAATAGTAAAAGAACTACCTTAACCACTCAGCCACCGAGACCCCTCCTGACTTGGTGCAGGCATTTCAAAAGAAATAGTGGGTTAAACCAGGTTTAATCAAACTTAGCTATCGATTTTTCGTTCATTACGTGGTGGTCCACATGTCATAGTGCATAGTGTGTGTCTAATTAATCCTTTTCTACACTTGTCCGTTAACGTCAACAAACTGTAACACTCTTGTCTTCAATTTATTGTTAAAGATGTTAGTCGAGTATATAAAGATCTCTGTTTAATAAGACCAGGGTTTGGACTATCACACAAGGTTATTCTGTAAGGTATCAAGATAATTCGGTCAGTTTTGACCTACATTTTCACAAATTTATAAGAGCATTATTGTCTTTGGTTACCACAAGGTTGTAATTCTGTGGCAAAGCCATGAACCCTCAAGGACCAATACGTTGGCATTAATAACTTTTTGGAACACCGACATTAAACATGATGTAGCGGGGTACAATTGTTTAAAGGAATCCCGATCCATTTATACACCAGTTAGTAGAAACAAAAATATCTGAAAGTAAATAAAACTTTTAGCTCAAAACTGTGATTATACCGTTTTTGTCTGTTTACTTTTTTATTTTTTATTTCCGGAACGAATTAGAACATAAATTACAAATTTAGGAAACTTTCGTTACGATAATATTTTTAAATTAAATTTTAAAAATATTATCACGTTCGAATGTAAAGTAGGGAACTTAATTAAATTAAATTTCATCTAGTATTTTGAATATTTGTAAAAAAATTGACAAACATCCACTGGGAAAAGCCATAATAAACATACAAATCCGTAATTGACGGGGAAACACATTAATGGCCTGAAATTCGTGGATCAGCTGTAAAACATATGATGTGACGATATAAATGAAGGTAACAACAAATACCAAACACCAAGTAAAATGTATAAAGACAATCACAGTCAGAGACACTGGCAAATGTGAGAACCGAAAACCAAAAAATGTCGCAAACTGCAGCAATGGCCCTGACTTGGCACGGTCATTTCATTTGACGTACTCTTTTGATAATAAAAAAGTCTGTTTAGTACATAGAAAATAAATCTGACATCTATAACTACATTAATAACATAAAAATCGACCTTATTACAATCGATATGTGTAATGTTTGCAGATCCAGTGACAATGATAGACTGTGACTTCGAGTCTGGTATATGTAACTGGCACCAAGATCCAACGGATGACGGAGACTGGAGAATACATTCTGGCCCAACAGCTACAGAAAATACAGGACCAATGAATGACCACACATTTGAGACAGGTATTCGTGGATTTGTTAAACCAGTACAGTATCATAGAGTACCTACCAACTTGGTTAAATTTCTATCTATTTATTAGCGGATTCGGCGGTTGCAGAGTGATTCAAGTTATTATGGATCATGACAATGACATCCAATGAGTATGACTAGTACTGTCATTATGGGTTCATGTGGAAGGTCAGGTCGTCCTGTTGTTTCCATTGGGTACATAACAAATGTTACGGTAGTTTTGTGTATCGAAATTAGTAAATTACTGTCAAAGAAAGACTTTCACGCGATTTTTGTTTGTTTCTTTTATTTTTGTGTTATTTTTTTAAACATTGATTTAAACATTCAGATCAAACAATTTCTTACTGATCAGCTATTTTGCAACTAGCCTGTTTTTAAAAACAAAATGCATACACCTTCACATGAACTATTTTAGTACAAAAACATTGGTTTATAAATTCAAATCAAACAATTTCTTATTATTTCCACAGCTCGGGGGTTCGCACTGATAAGTAATCAGCTATTTGTAAAATAGCTTGTACTTGAAAACAAAATGCAAACACCTCTACGCAAATTATTTTTAGTCCAAAAACATTGGTTTATACGTTATAAGTCAAATTATTTTTTTTTATTTTCACAGAAAACGGACATTATATCTACCTTGAGGCATCTGATTTAAGTTATATGAACACAGTTCGTTTGATATCAAACCCTATAGTATGGCCAGGGAATTCTTGTCTGACGTTTTGGTACCACATGCACGGACGGTATATAGCTTCCCTTACCATCAACATAAAGGTAAGTTACAATACAATAGTATTTTAAGTGTTTGAAGGTATCGAATGGAAACGTTAATATTTCCATAAAATACTTACTATATAGTCAGTTATGTTGTATAAAAATACCACTGAATTCCACTTTATACATTCATTATTGTAGTACAAATACTACCATTCATACCTGTCCGTCCTGAATATACATGCAATATACATGTATATTGTTCGTCGCACATTAAAAACAATCAACTGATCACCTTGACTGATTGAATGATTGATTGGTTGATTGTTTGACGTTTTAGAGCAGTTTTACAGTTATATTTAGGACGAGAATAAACAAGAATCAGTGGATTAATTTTAAACAGCATATACCAATAGAAATCGGTAGTGAGTAAAACGGAGAATTTAAATTTTCATAGCGACCACAATAAGGATTATCTTCATCATGCAAAGGTCATGCTCACTCCAAACACGTTAGCAACTAATGTGTCAGAGGTCTTGTTTTTTGCATTATTACTCGACAAGCGCCGGGAGTGTCAACAGTCACCAGTGCTAAGAAAAGTATGAATTGATTTTGGTTTGTTTAAATAGTGATTAACGTCACTTGCAGCAATTAGTCAAGTATATCAGTTTTTATTGCGTAGAAAGCCAAAGAGTATACTGCGGAAATGCACGACCTTAAATATTATAACACAAAATTATAATATGAAGAGATAAGTAGATATCTCTAATCATTTACAAAACTAATAGAATAAAAGAACAAAAAGGAAACGCATAAAATCCTGTCTCGGAACAAATGGATACACTTTTATGCATCGATATTAAAACAGTTAATGTTTAAGTTACTGCTAATTGCTCGGTTTTCTCTGAGTGTGCTGTGGTTTACGCTTTACGCTGGAATTTGTGAGATATGACAATTGGTGTTTGAATTACCATACTTATTATTCTATAGTGCTTCATGATTCTTTTTTTGATATTATCCTATAATAGTTTATTCTACTTTTTTATTCACAGACTAGTGATGGTAATTCACAAAAACTATGGACTATGTCAGGAGATCAAGGAGACAAATGGTTTTCTGCAATAGTCCATTTACCTAATACTCCAGGAACAATAGTAATTGAAGGATTTAGGGGAGCAGACGTGCATGGCGACATAGCAGTGGACGATATCAAATTATTGCCTTTTTGTAAAGTAACATGTAAGTAAAGTTACAGACTTAGTTACAAGAGGTAAAACAAGCCTTGCATGTATAAACTTATGCCCTTTGTTAGAATGATCAATAATAGATACATACAGTAGTTAACGAGTGGGTGGCGTAGAACCTTAGAATTTACATATAAATCCTAATCAAATAAAAAAGTGTCTCTTATCAGTATGAAAAAGTGTCAGTTATCACAAATGACAAAAAGTGTAAGTAATCAGTAAGTATGATATTTGACAATCAATTAAAACAGTGTTGTGCATGTAAATACTAGGAACAGCCACACGACTTTTTCAATTTTATTTTTGTTTTCATTAAAACGGTCAATAGGATTAAAACCCTTGTTTTATGCATGTCCTGAAACCAATCTGGTCAGAAACACATGCGTTAACACAAACTTGATGGACAATGATTGTAGTTTTCCAGAAAAAGGTTTAAACCTCATTTAAACAAATCCACATATCCTACCCTGGTTTTGTTTCCAAATAATGCTGGACGTCATGATATGTATGAAAAAAATGTTTAAAGTGGCTTTACATCTAATACATATAGACAAAAAACAACTCGCATTTCTATTAAAAATACAGAAGCAATAGGTTTTTATTTTTATAAATAATGAGAATTTGTAGAAATAACAACATTTTTATTGTACATTTAACGTCACTTTACTACTTCACGACATCCTGATTTATTGGCATAGGAATCATGTACCGTACCTGGTAACCATTATCATGCCATATCATATCAAATTTATTAAAACCGTTTTGTTATAAACAGATAAAACTGTATATTGTGTAGAACTATAAAAAACTGCCTACTTCCCCGGCTTCATTGGACACACGAACCATGGAGGAAACTGTATTGTACTCGACAATTAATTGACGTTATAAATTATAACGCATTTTTGATTTTGCTTGGCGAAACGTTTCCGTGGTCAGAAAAACCAGTAAAAACTATGCGACAGAAAATTCTAAGATTGCGTAACATAAGAAAGCTATATTGTATTGCTCAAACACTAAAGGGGATAAATAAAAAAATCAAAAACTTTTATATGCTTGACAGTCCCAACGCTGAAACATTAAAAGGTAGAATTTACGTGACGTCCAATCAGATTTAACGTGACATTAGAATTGTTCTTAACAAACACTTATGTAGCAATTAGAGAGAATTTATTAATGTATTACTTATTATTAACCACATAAATTTTATTTTCTTCCCAGAAATGTTAACATCATATGGAGGATACAGATTGGTATTATATCTTAATAAAAAAGAACAAATTTAAATATTAAGTCTTCAAGTCATTTTATCATAAAAGTTCGGATCCACACTGGCTAACTTACATTTTAGGAGAGGTTGGTTTATTTTATATGTTAAGGTTCTAGAAGATGACATTTCCGTCCGTACGTGTCCTGTTACGGCTTAAGCCGCAAGGAAATGACATTAAAATTTATATCACTCGTGGAAGATTGTCCGGCCATTTCCCTAAACTTATGAAAAAATCTATCACACAAAATTTAAAACAAATTCTAATATGACCTCAATCAAACGCTTTGGAAACAAACCGGTATTTCAATATTCAACAAAATATGGCTGTTCCAGTGTGCTGATGTTTTTGCCTGCCTTTTTTATTATTCCATATTATAACTTTGTAATACGAAAATCCAATAGAAAACATGTCTTCACGATAACACGTCCATATTATATTCCATGGCTTTATTGTTTACATGTTACAAGTCTTCCTTGACTTTTGCTACGTTGTGTTTCCAAGGGACGTTGCGTTGTTTACCATGACGTTCAATAAAAAACCGCGAGACTTTTCCCGCCCCGACAGCAAACGAATTTACCGTATCAAAATGAAAACGCAAAATGCTGATTTATTGTGGAAAAAAACTGTTGATTTAAATGTGCACCATTTTGGATCTACAACAGCAGCATAAAATCGACCAAATGCGGTAAGCAGTTTTCATTTGTCACGCAAGCACAGCAACAGAGTCACAGACACGCCACGCGATGATTGGTGTAATGAAGTATTCAATTTTGTCGTTCTTTGTTCTGATAGTTAAATTATATTGTTAAATTGTTAATAAATATGTTAGTTTGTTTTTAATATATATTTCTTCGTTTTTTCTACCAAGTTTTACACGAGAAATATAATGCCTACCTATATTCAAATAATCCATAAAATTAGGACAGCCATGAATTATTTCATATTGTTCACTCTGCATGAAGTCATAGTCTACATTTCTCTCGTTAATTTTTTACACTTCATGTAGACCTGGTCAAAAATTTCCTTTGGTAAGTTGTTGACACTACACCACAGTACCTGGTCGACCTGTAAGTTGTTGACACTACACCACAGTACCTGGTCGACCTGTAAGTTGTTGACACTACACCACAGTACCTGGTCGACCTGTAAGTTGTTGACACTACACCACAGTACCTGGTCGACTTGTAAGTTGTTCACATTACAGTAAACTTGGTTTACCACACTTCCACAAGGTCACACTGTATGTAGTCCTAGTCTAGACTTCTAAAGTTGTTTACACTGCAGGTAGACCTGATAAAAGTTTTAGGTAATTGTATTATAGTTTATCTAAAACTATCTATGGAAATGTATGTTGTAACAGTTATTTTCTATTAAAAGTAAAATGTTTTCAAGTTTGGGTGATCGGATCTTGTTGGAATTAGAAAGTAGAATTAAATCATGGTTTAAGTTAATACCAGATCTGTGACACGTCAGAATAAATGTAGACGAATAAAACGAGCGCACAATTATTAGTTGTAATATTGTATCTACAATATTTTATATAAGACATTATATCAAAACCATAACATTAATAACTTTAACACATTTCATTTAGACAATCTGATTAAAATTATACCTGATATAATATATACTTCTCGCCAGTTGATTTGTTGTGTGTTAGCTTGTGCTTGTCCTCAATTTAGCCCAAATGCTTCACGCTTAGCGATAAGCAGTCAATCAATCCAGAACACCCAGAATGTTTAAGTTAGCCGGATTGTTTTTGTTTAAGCTTAGACTAAATTGATTCAAATGGTATCTAAAGGAGTTGATAACTAACGGGATAACTGGGACGAACTTCAAAAGATTTCAAATATTGCCTTACGAAACCATACAAAGAATAAGATCGATGGATGGATGGCTTTATATACAAATATAGAAAAAGGTAAAAACAGATTAGTTTATTTTCTGAATGGGCAACAACAGAAAATGTATTTATTCAGATCTGTTGTACAAAATAAAAACTTTCATGGACCGCCACCAAAATATTAGATTCGGTGGAAGTGCGCATTATTTACCTAAATTGATTAATGTAACAAATTTACGAGTAAACCGCAAATTGCATTTTTAGTTCTTTTAATGTCTGATGGACCTAAGGATTTCCAAGTATTTTGCTATGATCACGAGTTTTTACTTGATAACCAACATTTAGTTAACATCCCGGTTTTATATATCTTGCTTATCTTTCATTTTAAAATTTTGAATATAGAACGCCTCGAAAGACTTACTATACTTTCACGTTATTGTATCATCAATGTACAGTGTAAACAATTATCAATAGAAGAATGTGGGATAATTGTGACTGGTTTGTAACGTATTTATAAATAAGCAACGTATAATACTCTTTTAATTTAGAACATGTAACTTCGTAAGGCCAGAGTTCAAAGCGTTACTAGTTATGTGAAGGTTATCTAATTTGAACAAACAACGAACTAAATGACATTCTCTAATCTTGCAATCGTCTCATTGTGACAATTTCTTTATTTGGCACTTGAAATGTTGTACGTTTATTTAATGTTATTTTTTCATCAGAAGACTTACTACACATTCTTTTATTTTGGGTTCTTTCCTTTTGGCGATATAGTATAATGTTTTTATGCGGCTAACTTTTTCGATTGGTAGCTTGAAGCCTTTAAGCGGTACATTATATTTGTAAACGTTAAAATGTGCGCAATGTTTTCAATTAATATTAAAAATAATTTGAATATGCATAGCAGTTGTAATCAAATTTCAGTGTACATGGTTTGTGTTTGTGCAACAAACATCTCCATTATATTATAAATAGCAGATATGCATGACAACGGCCACATTACACATACAACGGGGAGTAATAGCGAGCACAGAGCGGTGAGCTCAGAGGCAATTACGTGTCACGTGATCAAAATGCTGATATTGATTTTTTTCGTCCGGAAGTTGATATCGTCAAAAAACTGGAACAAAGTGAATGAAGAAACGCTAAACTTAATTTTAAAGAAAGACGTAAAAATAAATTTGACAACGATAAAAAGTTAATGTTATATTTAAAAATAACAACAAAAATTTCATACTATTTTTTGAACTCTCTAAATCGATCTTTAAAAACTGACAATCAAATTACATTTCATGTGACGTCACCATTACAAAGAAAGACGTCACGTGACCACTGGAATGTAGTTGAGGCACTTTTAGGGTATTCGGAAGTAACGTCAATTATGAAATCGCATTATATATAAATAATAAAGGACTATATTGTCTGTGCTCGCATTTTGGCAATGCCTACTCCATATTAAAACTCAACAAATAGATTGTGCAAGATTTAAATCGGGAACAGGGAATTTTTTCATGAAATAAAATATGCATATAATAATTGACTGCATTCGCTGGAATTCTAGTGACATTAGCTATCTACACAATGTGACACTCTATTTTAGTACTATTGTTGGACCATGCGGCTAACTTGTTCATTTAACGCGTTAAATTTATTCCTGCTAGCTTAAGAACTGGAGAGGAAATCAATATTGTATACAGAAAGTATGGTATGGCCATTATGTCCTTATAGATTTTTGCATGATGTGTATTCACATACTAAAATTTAGCAAAATTTTACACACGTGTGATTTTTATATTTTATTGTTGTAATTTTCACACATCAAAAGCAAAACAAGAAAGTTATTTGTAGAAACAAACAATATTTGGTATGTAGGTCATTGATTAAGCTCTTCCTATAAAAGTATCTTGAAGTTTCGCATTCAACTCTATGTTTGACCATCGAGTTAGTATGCAATATTTAATAACCTTGGTATCTTTGACGACTCTATATTTGAAAACCACTTGGTTGATGCCACTGTTTGTGTGATGTTAGTCGCCGCGGATATCATCGGCCCAGTAGTCACACTTAGGTGTTGACAAGAATATTATGTTTATTTAAGTGATATAATCATTATCTAAATTTATTGCCATGTAATTACGGAATTGATTTAAACTCTAATGCTGTACTATTCACATGATAAAAATGGCCCTTGTCGGATCAGGTTTAACGTTTTGCTGCTTTGGTGATAAAGGTCTTCAAAGTCTGAATCATATGGAGTTTAAACATTTTTTTCGTTTTGAGCGCCACTGATCAGACTTAATAAGACGAAACGCGCGTCTGGTGTAGTAAATATACTATCATTGGTATCTTGGATCACTTTTTTCTATTTTTACTTTTTCTTCGATTGTTAGATAATATTAAATTTACTTTAAATTAAATTAGGAACAAAAAGAGGACATCAATATTGAATACAGGCAATATAGATATACACCAAAAACAAATATCAACAAGGGCATATCTTGTGTGTAGGGTGCACACATATAAACAATTGCATGTGTTGTGCCTAGGAAACGCAAATATGAACAAGATCATGTGTTATGTCTACCAAACACAAATGTCAAAAATGTCATGTGAAGTGTCTAGCAAACACAAATATTACCAAGGGCATCTGTTGTGTCTATCAACAAACACAAATATCAACAATGTTATTACTAACAATTATAAATCTACAAGGACAAATGATGTGTGTATCAAAAAACAAATATCAACAAGGGTTTTGATGTGTCTAGCAAACACAAATATAGACAAGGTCATGTGTCGTGTCTTACAAACACAAATATTATATGCAAGGCCATATGTTGTGTCTTACAAACACAAATATCAACAAGGTCATATGGTGTGTCTTACAAACACAAATATCAACAAGGCCATATAAGTCTTACAAACACAAATATCAACAAGGCCATATGTTGTGTCTTACAAACACAAATATCAACAAGGCCATATAAGTCTTACAAACACAAATATCAACAAGGCCATATAAGTCTTACAAACACAAATATCAACATGGCCATATGTTGTGTCTTACAAACACAAATATCAACAAGGCCATATGTTGTGTCTTACAAACACAAATATCAACATATGCATATGTTGTGTCTTAAAAACAAATATCAACTAAGGCATTAGTTGTGCCGTTCAAACACAAATATCAACATGGGCGTATGTTGTGTCTTACAAAGACAAATATTATCAACAAGGTCATATGTTGTGTCTTACAAACACAAATATCAACAAGGCAATAGGTTGTGTCTTACAAAGACAAATATTATCAACAAGGCCATATGTTGCGTCTTACAAACACAAATATTATCAACATGGCCATATGTTGTGTCTTACAAAGACAAATATTATCAACCAGGTAATATGTTGTGTCTTACAAACACAAATATCAACAACGCCATATGTTGTGTCTTACAAGCACAAATATCAACAAGGCCATAGGTTGTGTCTTACAAAGACAAATATTTTCAACAAGGTCATATGTTGTGTCTTACAGACACAAATATCAACAAGGCCATAGGTTGTGTCTTACAAAGACAAATATTACCAACAAGGCCATTTGTTGTGTCTTACAAACACAAATATCAACCAGGCCATAGGTTGTGTCTTACAAACACAAATATCAACAAGGCCATAGGTTGTGTCTTACAAACACAAATATCAACAAGGCCATAGGTTGTGTCTTACAAACACAAATATCAACAAGGCCATATGTTGTGTCTTACAAACACAAATATCAACAAGGCCATATGTTGCGTCTTACAAGCACAAATATCAACAAGGCCATATGTTGTGTCTTACAAACACAAATATCAACATAGGCATATGTTGTGTCTTTAAACACAAATATCAACAAGGGCATATGCTATGTCTTACAAACTCAAATATCAAAAAGGCAATGTCTTGTGTATTCGAAACACAAATATCATTAAGTACCTGTACTTTCGTTATATTATTTTGTTTTTTAAATTGTCCGGGTATGATCTGGTTGACTTTATCTACAAGTTTTGATCTTTATTTTAATTCTAATTTGGTTAAACGACAAATAAGTAGTTATTTCATAAATTTGACAAGTACTCAAAATTTAAAGGATAAAACCAATTGCCATTAAAGGAGATACAAACCAGAAGTAAAATGAAATGATCCGGAAGTCTGCCCAGTTTCCTCTTTATATGTTTATTATTGCTTTTAAAATTTACAAATAAATTTGCTATAGAACAAAAAATAAAGGTTTACATAATGTATCTCATTTTCAAAAACGCAAAGTATATTTAACAACTCAGCGAAAGATAATGTGTCCGCAGATTTAGGCACGAAGTCTTTTATACTCGAAAATGACTGCCGGATTCATAAACTAGATATCAGTAAGATGATATCCATATCTGTGAGTCCAGCTGACCTTGATGTCAAGGTCAAAGGTTATCAATCATGGCATGCAATACATCGCCTTGATATTATGTACCCACATTCCAAATATCAAAGGCTACCTGAGAAGATAAAAATTACAGCCCGGACATGAATTTGTCATTCAGAAAGCAATAATGTCACCTCAAGGTCAAAGGTCAACAACCACACTATGTGACACATCGCCTTGATATTATCTACACATACCAAATATCAAAGGCCTACCTCAAAAGATAAAAAGGTTACAGCCGGACGTGAATTTGTCATTCATGACCTTTAGATCAAAGTTCAAGGTCAGAGGTCAACAACCACGGTAAGCGACACTTCGCCTTGATATTATCTACCTACATTCACAATATCAAAAGCCTACCTCAAAAAATTAAAAGGTTGCAGCCCGGACATGAATTTGACATTCTGAAAACAATAATTTGACCTTAAAGTCAAAGTTGAAAGTCTAACGTCAACAACCACTGTATGCGACACATCGCCTTGATATTATCTACCCACATTCCAAAAATCAAAAGCCTACCTCAAAAGATAAAAAAGTTACAGCCCAGACATGAATTAGTCATTCAGAAAGCAATCATGTGACCTTAAAATAAAAATTATAATGTCAAAGTTGATCAACAGCCCCGACACGATTAGTTTCGGACGGACAGACGGACGATTAGTAAACCAGACTGATCACTAAAGGGCGTCCGCCATTAAGTGACGGGCCTAAAATGAGTATGGTAAACAAAGCCAGTGGAGCCTACTGTGAACATGTACATGATTAGTTCATTTTTGTTGTTATTCGGTTTCATAATGGACGCTAGCTTAAAATGACTTAAATTTCAACTAACGTTTGCTTTTTTGAAGGCCTGCAACAGTAATCCAGTTGTTGTACATTAACACTATTTTTTGTTATGTGTACACTCAGGTAATTTATATTAGTATTTCTTCGTCATTTCTCTATATCCATGCAAAATATGGTACTTAAAAATTCTTTGTCAGATTTGTATAACTGTACAACATACATTTTAAACAAAACATCTTTCATTAAAAAAACGATTACTGGCATAACACTTTTTAAAATCTTGTTTTCATGTGTAGGTGTAATAAAGACTTTTACAACATCAATCAACAATTTTCTTTACAATCAATCGTAAATAATAAATATAAAATTAGAAAAGGATTGTATTTATTAAACAAGGGTAGGTAATGTGTCTTGCTGCAATAAGGAACAGAAAAAATTAAATATTTTATTGTAAAATAAAAAAAAAAAGATTTAAAACATTTCCCTAATAATGCAAAGAAAAATCTAACGAATCAAACAATATTATAATTAAGTACTCTATTTGCGTATGAAATGGTCCTTTATCCCCAGAGGCGTCGATGTAAAAGTGGCGTGGAAAGATAATTATACTATAGATACTAAGGACAAATAAGTCTCGAAAACTGTAGCATTAATCCTCATTCAACATTACGGAAAATATTTATTCAGACCTAAACTAAATATTCAAATAATTCTTATAATTTATTACGTATTATGTTTTTCTCCAAATCACATGGTTCGTCATTGGGACTTTATTTCCAAATAGAAACTGGTCGTCTTTATATTTTTCAATATTACTAATTGTAACAAACATCCTTAAATCAATAAACAAACAAAAACAACATATTGTAGGACAATAAAAAATTTAACAAAACCGCACAGTTCTGTGATCACTACAAGAAGAAACACCAATCGTCAAACATCAAGAAAAACGAACCACTACAAACTACAAATGCAGTGATATGAACTACTAGCTAGGAACAGGAAATAATATGTGGCGATGTTGAGTCGTTCAAATGTATCCTAACTCCATCTTTAACATCACAAAAATTCAGAACTAAATAACCCTAACATAAAAAATCAGAATACGTACACAACCAACAGATATAGCACTCTTATTTCCAAACAACTACACAGCAGGTAAAAACAAACCCCAAGAAAAACAGTATAAAAACGTAATAATCTTTTGTTACTATAAATAAGTGTAGCATATGTGTAATAAGAAAGGAGATCTGTGTCATTACTTTCCTGTAATCCCAAAATACGATTTGACTGAAAACATCAAGGCTGCAAAATCAAGAATCGACTTAATTACAGCTAAACTTTATAATTTATTGCAGCTCCATTTCCAATGATAGACTGTGACTTCGAGGCTGGTCTTTGTAACTGGCACCAAGATCCAATAGATGACGGAGACTGGAACCTATATTCTGGTCCTACACCAACAGAAAATACGGGACCAATGACTGACCACACATTTGGAACAGGTACTAGGAAAAATACATATTTTATATTGAAGTGTGCACATGAACTTGTTCAATTTTCAGAAATTCATCCACGGCGTAATTTTCAGGAGTCTCGCGGTTTCTCCAAATTCCATTGAACGTCACGAAAGCAAACGAACTTTTGTAAACAAAGCAAAATCCCTTCAGAAACAACGTAACCAAAGTAAAGGATGATTTGTGACATGATTTTGAGTAAGGTGTGTGTGCTCGACTCCAGTGACAGGTTTTGCTATGCTTGATTCCTAACGATTATAGTGGCTTCTCGTGAGGTATACTATTACCAAATGTTACAGAAATCTTCACTTATCTTAATCCTGATTAGAAAGCAAACCGCACACATCTTTACAAGAATGATTATTGGACTATAAAAAGGTGTTTGTACATTAATTTAAACTAATGTAGTTTTTTGACAGAATATGGACGTTACATCTACCTTGAGGCAACTGATTTGTCTTATATGAACAAAGTTAGGTTAATATCAAACCTTATAGAATGGCCCGGCAATTCCTGCTTGTCACTCTGGTACCATATGCATGGAAGGTATATAGCTTCACTTACTGTCAAAGTGAAGGTGAGTTCATTTTTAGTAGTATTTTATTTGAAAAGGCTAGAAGTTTCGAATGTAATTGGAAAACAATGCTCATAAGTTTAACACGGAACATATCAACAGAGAAACAAGACATCTCACTTTCAGGAGATTATTCAACGAATGAACGATTTATTTGTTGCTTATCGACCATCGATCATCTATATAGCTTTGTTGAGACTAGAAAAATTTAATAAGCAATAAATCAATTAACGGAAAGCGTATAAATTATTAATGTTTTGATTTTCCAATAGTCAAGTACGGAGAGTTGCGGCTACTTATTTTCACAGATCATGCGATGTTGTTCAATTCGCGGATGCTTACTTTCGCGGTCTAAACTTAGTCCCATTAAAAATAATATAATGTATGCATTTCTGGAGATTCTAATTTCCGGCTTTTATTAGACCACGAAAATAGCTAATTTAGTACACTGCAAAAAAAGGTACGTTTGCACTATGTCGTGCAAGGAGCACGGTGCTTTAAAAAAAAAGTAAACCACATAGGTGCGCGGCCTGCAACTCTTTTTTAACCTGACATGCTAAAAAGGGATGCACTAAAAAACGAAGTAGTTTGGACCGTGAACTAATTACTAGAGTCTAGAATTCAGGAGATAACATCAGGATACATAGCACAAATAGAATAACCAAAGGCACGACATAAAATCTAAAGTTAAAACAAACGAATAGGCATAGAACTTGTTTTTGAACAAATGTATCAAAGTTATGCAGCAAGTGTTAACCGATTGTTGTATATTTTAATCTTCTAGTTTTTCTTTCAATTGTTTTGCTCTTTACGCATGAAATCTTTGGCGTCGTTAAAATACTATGAAGACTTCTGCATTAACATAATAAGCCAGTAATTACTTAATTTCACTGTAATTGAATATTCACAGACTAGTGATGGTAATTCATAACGACTATGGTCAAGATCAGGAGATCAAGGAGACAAATGGTTATCTGCAATAGTCCATTTACCTAATACTCCAGGGACAATAGTAATTGAAGGATTCAGGGGAGCCGACGTACATGGCGACATAGCAGTGGACCATATTAAATTAGTTCCTAATTGTCATGTCCCATCTATTACTACTACTCAATTGCATGTTCCTTCTCAATTCCCGTGTAAGTAAATTTACTGAGAAATATTATCAAACAGTTAAATGTTATGACCTTTAATATAACCACATTGAGTGAATATATGTCGGAATTAGCGGTAGGGTGTGGTATAATATATGTATAAATGCAACTTTAAATCGAACAAATGTCTTTAAAGAATCATTTTCGAATTAGAACTTATATTAGAATATCAATCTTATCAAAATAAAAAAACCAGTAAAATATCACAAACCACAAAATAAACCAAACAGAAAACTCACAGTTAACAATGTCATTCAAACACAAGACAACATCTAACCAAAAATTAAACAAAACAGATTGGGGCCTCAGTGGTTGAGTGGTTAAGGAAGTTCGTCTTCTATTGATCACGTGGTCCTTGAACCATGCGGTTGTGTGTTCGAATCTCACTGCGGGCAGGGTAATCTGTACAAGGATAGCAAGATTTTCCAACCGAATGTCGGGGTTTTGTCCGTATAGTCCGGCTTCCTTTCCTGATAAAAACATTGCTGAAATTGGCGTTAACCATCAGGTAAACAAATGAACCAAAAGCAAATAACAGAAAGGAAAAAAGGGACACAACTGCTAAATTGGAATACACTTTTGTTAAATTTCTATTTTAACCGCATCACCCAAAAAAGAAGAAACCTACTCCTGTTCAAATCAGAATCATTAGATTTGAAACATTTACACAACGCGTACAAACAATCCGATTTAAAAACGAAACAACACCGTTTAATGTTATTGTAGTAAGGCGTACGATAATTTTAATAGAAAATGATAGCTTTACGTAAAGCGTCTTTAATCACATAACAATTTTTTTGTCTGGAAATTAAAGAAATGGTGTGGCGGAAAATTATCAATGTTTTGTTAAACAATTGACGAATTTAATAAGACAAATATAAAGCGGACAAATAATAATTAAATATGCAATTTATTTTAGATTCAGTTACAATGATAGACTGTGACTTCGAGTCTAGTCTCTGTAACTGGCAACAAGACCAAACGGATGACGGAGACTACATTCTGGTCCAACAGCTAAAGTTTTGATTGCTACCAGAGTAGTATGGAGTAGAACGGAAAATTAAACTTTTAATAGTGACACAAATAAGTAATTTTGTTAAATAAAGAAGGGTCTTTATCGCGCGAGGGTCATGGTACTCTCCAAACACGTTGCCAACTATTGAGTCAGTGGCCATGCTTTCCGCAGTATTGATTGACCCCCCAAAGAGGGCTACTTTTTTATTGCTGGGATGGTCGGGACCTGGCAACAGTCACTAGTGCTAAGAATTATGAAATGATTTTGTTTGTGTGTTTGTTAGAATAGGGATTGATGTCAATCGTAGCAATTAGTCGGGTATATTAGCTTTTATTGCGGAGAAAGCCAGAGTACACTGTGGAAATGCACGACCTTAGATATAATCTAAAAACATTATAATTAAAGAGGTGAGAAGAGATCTCTAATCATTCACAAAACACTAAAAGCATAAAAGATCAAAAACCAAGAGCATAAACTTCTGTCTCGGAACAAATGAATACACTTTGATGTCGTGACGTTAATACATTTTATGCTGGATTTTCTCATAAGTGTGGTGTGGTTTTACGCTCTATACTTGTACCATAAGACAAAACAAATTACCATACTTATTATACAATGCTTCATTGTTCGATACTATGCTATAATAGTTCATTATACTTGTTAATTCACAGACTAGTGATGGTAATTTGCAACAAATATGGTCTTTATCAGGAGATCAAGGAGACCATTGGTTATCTGCCCTTATCCATTTACCTAATACTCCAGGGACAATAGTAATTGAAGGAAGGAGGGGAGCAGACCCTCGTGGCGTTATAGCCGTGGACAATATCAAGTTACTTTCTAACTGTGAAGTCCAATGTAAGTAAATTTAAAGAATAATTTAATAAAAGAAGATAACCTAACTTTTGCATAGTATAGAAAAATAAAATATTACTTTTTCAAGTGGATAAATATTGGCCTACGTGCTAAGATATGGCACAATATATATTTATATATTAACTGAAACTTATCTAACCTTGTTTTAAAAATGATTGCCAGTTCTTAAAATGACTAATAAAAACTCGTAAATCTCTTCATCACATGCTAAAATAGTTGAAGATATATCCAATCCACATTTCAAAAAATATTTAGAAAACTAGATGTGTACTTTTTCCTTAACAAATGTAAGGAATTCATAATAAACCATAATAATTTTTATGGAATGGTTCCTAACAATTATTGGTGGACGAAGTTTGATTCCGGAAGGGAACCCCGACCCTATTAATGTAACTGGGATGATACCCGTATGGAACCCCCAACCCTGGTTATGAAGCCGGGGCGATACCCGTAAGGAACTCAAACCCTGGTATGTAAATAGAGTGGTATCCATAGAAACCCCCGACCCTGATTATGTAACTGGTAATTTTTGGTGGACGAGGTTTGCAAAATTAGGAAATAACTGTTTGGTATGTTACAGGTATCAATGACTGCACTGCAATATATATTTGTTCCGCCGACACATTGAAGAGTAACTATAATCCATTTAAAATATTTCCTGGAAACTAACATCGTTTTCTACATTATAGTGCTACAAAATTAAAGATATTAGATTATTGTTTTACAAAATTTCTCTTAGAGTCGTAAGAGCATAACGGCCGAACAATAACGTGTAGATTTTACGTCACATGAAATCCAATTTTACGTCAATTACAAATATTTATAATCTAACAATTTAAGTCATTTCAGAAAGGCAGTACATATAAATTGCATTTAAAATGTTTTTCCAGAAATGTTGACAACATAAAGAGTATTCAGACTAGCTTAATATTGTAATAAAAACCAACAAATTAAATCTTCACTTTAAAGTCATTTGAGAATACATGTACGGATCCTGTCATTAATTTGGAAAGTTGTCTGATTTTTTGCTTAGGTTCTATAAGGTCACTCTCAGTAAACAGACAAAGAACACGGTAAATTAAACTGCCATTTGTTCAGAGAAATTCTTTCCAACTGTTCCTCTAAAGTCAGAAAATTTAGGTGATGCTATGGGATTGTGTGTCTTGCTATAGCACAAAATATAACTTCTATACATTAAAATGAGTTATTTGAGTGAAGAAAGTGGCCCCGAGCCAAAAAATAGATGGTTGTTAAGGACTTTCATTTAGTTGCTAGGGACAAAAGGCCATTTTCGGACATGAAATGACATCATTCTGATTCTGAAAATATATGGTTGCTAAGGACTTTTTATAAAGGTCATCTTGTTGCTATGATATGACCTTGACCTATGATCTTTGACCTTTGGCTCAAATTGAAGCTCTTTTCCTACTTATCATGTTAGACCGATATGTTTACTATATTATCTCTAGCCGTTTTCAAGTTTTAACTAAAAAACTGATTAACCGAAACGCGTAAAGGGCTGTATTCATCGCACAGCTTAGGGCCAAGGTACCGAATGGAGGTCTCGATAAGAGGAGTATTTTTCCTTTATTGTCGGCTTTTATCTTTTACGGTTTATGAGATATAGTGCTAACAAGACCAATTGTGACCTTTGACCTTGACTTTTGACCTTTGGCTCAAATTGAAGCTCTTTTCCTACTGATCATGTTAAACCTATATGTTTACTGTATTATCTCTAACCGTTTTCAAGTTTTAACCAAAAAACCGATTAACCGAAACGCGTCATCTGCTGTAACTCGAAAACGGTTCATCGCACAGATTCGGGCCAATGTACCAAATGGAGGTCTCGATAAAAGGAGTAATTTCCCCATTTATTGCCTGCTTCTATCTTTTATGGTTTATGAGATAGTGCTAGCAAGACCCTAGGTGACCTTTGACCTTGACTTTTGACCTATGACCTTGACATTATTAAATGTAATATATGTCACTTAGGAGCAATGGTGGTGGTCCCAAGTTTCTAGGACTAACGGTTTTCGAGAAAAAAATTTTGACACGTTGCGACATTTTTCACGTCAAAAACACGTAAACATTAAGTTGATTGGAAGAAAATAATTTGCATGTTAAATCATCGCCATAAGGCAGCCTACATTTTGTACACTTCAGATTTTGAGATAGGTTACGGTTTCTGAGTTTATCTGCTAACAGGGGTGTTCGTGTTAGGGCAGATAACTCTAAAAATAGATCGGTCTAAAAGCATGAGCCATGTCATCTCCGACATGACCGATTAATGGTACCAAGTATCGAAATGATATGTTGAGACACTTTTTGGCAAACCTCCACGGAAGATGAAAAATATTAATAATAATAATCATAAGAAAGAAGGTCTTTCCACTGTAGTGGGAAAGACCTTAATCAAAACGCATGATCTGGGTCTATTCAAGCTCCACAGTTTGTTCCACATCTGAGGTATAAGGTCATACCTCCTATTTTAGTTTCGGCTGAATGTTCAGACAAAGATTAAGGTATTCAACGCTCTTTGATTCGGCTGTATTCAAAATTAGAAAAAAATAAGTAGTCCCAACGGAGCCAACAATATGTACTCTTGTGTTTTTTTCATGACGAGTTCGCAGCGTACATTTCTAATTAGAAACCGTCAAATTACTTATTGTAACTTCATAGTAAAAGTCAAATCTAGAAAGTGAAATTCTTCCCGTTCGGCCATAGAGCTCTTTATCTCCAATTTATGTACGGCAAACACCCGTTAGAGTAGCTTCATAGTAAACACCCATGGATGTGATATGCATAAGGCATAAGCTTTTAAAAGTAAACACCATACGCCGATGCTCCTGAAATGTTTCAATGAATGGGGACTGTCATTTTGAATAGTGAAGTCATCATGTTTGTAGCTATTAAGTTATATTTTTCATTAGAAGAGGCTTAGGTAAGAAGCCGTCAGAAGAGTATTGGTGTTGTGTTTAATTTCAACATTGCATTTTTTCATTACGCGTTTATGGATTTTACGCGTTGTTTACATAGTGTTTAACGCAACTTTCAGTAATACAGTTAGCTATATTATGGCGTTTTTATAGAGAACAAGCCAGAGTACCCTGCGAAACCCTACCCTTTAGAGGAAAACTGGCAATCTTGTCAAAAACTCTTCTCGTAGTGAAGCTCAAACCCGCAATTTTAGTGTTGGCAGGCATTTGATCAATAGTAGACTAACAACCTTAACACCTTGGCCAAAGAAGCCACTGGCCCTACAGCAGGTTAGCTAAAACTTACAAGGGAAAACAGTCCGGCAAGCTGAGAAGTTGATGTACAGTCAGTGAGAGCATAAAATTACAGGCTTAAAGCCATTTGATCACCCAAAAAGAACCAAAAAAACGTTCACTTAAATAACAAATGTAAAATTAAGCAATAAGCATGATTGCAACATCTGCCATTTAGCGTTAATAATCAAAATTATACTTGCTTTATCTATTTATCTCCTCTGTGGAGAGTTTTTTGTAATCCTTTGAAGATTATTTTTCCTAATTATATTGACATATTATTTATTTGCCTTTCAGCAATTTGAACATAATTATTGGAAACAACTGTAAAAGTTTACGAATTGAATCTTTTTATGTCCCTTATTAATAACAAAAAAATCAAACACAAAGAGCTAACAGGTGGCAGATTGGGCATACCCTCTCATTGTCATTGGAGAGTCAGGTCATAATTCATCAAGCCTTATCACGGACCTAGATGTAATGAGTTATGTTTGAAAAAGGTCAGAATAATTTCACAATAGAGTTCCACTTTGTACATTTTGTAAAAAAGGGGGCGTTGTAGCTACTATAAAGTGTTCAATCCCTAACTAATATTTCCATACTTCCTGGTGGCCGTCAATCTTTCTTTATTAAACCATTTTTTCCATTGTTTTCTTATTCCTTCCCTAATATAGATGGAATACTTCTCTCTCTCTCTGGGCGTTAAGCAATTAGTCACTCCAAAACACAATTCGATATGCTGGGTCATCGCGTTTCTTTTAATCTTAATTAACAATAGGACTATGTGAATTTTAGCGGTAGGATTTCGCCCTTCAGACTTCTTGAAATCTATATTTTTGCGTTCACGCTGTTAGCGTTCACTTCTTTTGTGCTCAAATAAATTATGAATGGATTCTTTATTTTTGGTAGAACTGTTTATTAAATAGACAAGACCCATTCATTAGTTGATGGTATTCTGTTTTGTTTTGTAGCTCTTTGTGAAGATAAACCTGGAGTTAACTGCACAATATTACAAAAAAGTCACTTAGATGTATGTTTAGGACGACTAGCGGTTGAATATTGTACTCAATTTTGTGGCCTTTGCAAACCACCGGTGGCAACAATATTCGGTTAGAGTTGGTAATCAGCTAAAATTGAAATGTTTACGAAATATTATAATCTTGTTTTCATTTTAATCTGTAAGAAAAACATATGCACACATTGATGACTTTGATAGAAAATAGTTTGAAAAAATCGACGAGGCTTGTTATTAGTTATTATAACGGCAGAGTATGAAATAACATCATGTCACCCTCAGGGATCGAACCAGGATCTCAGCCAGCCCTCTAACCAAGTGAGCTAAAGAAGTACTTCGTTAGCTAAGTCGATTTTGACTGGCTATATAACTGCTGGAACGCAGATAGGCGTTCTGTTACAGTTATTAATATTTGTAATGTCACGATAGCAATGTATTCGCGTTCACTCCTTAGCTACCAACAACCGTATTTTGTTTACTAAACTAAATAAACATCCCAATAAGAAAGCTATGTGTAATTTACCCAGACAGAGAATAATGTTAGTCAGAAAATAATCTTCTTGAGTTTATATTTTGTGAAGAGGAAAAACAAGGAAGAATTGCAACACTTCTTTCCAGCTATAATGTGAAGTGTCGTATCTGGTATTGTTCTATATTCATAAATCGTCCCCCAATATAGACCCCACATGGAAAGGCAGCCTTGTGTCAATATTTTTGTTGTAAATTGATCATCTATTTATACACGAAAAGTGTATAGATATTTGCCATTACGAACAAAGAACGTCATTGACGTTAAAGTACAATTGCAATTATGCATAGTTCAGCTTTTGATTTGTTTGTTGAAATGGTGTTTAAGGCCAATTTCAGCAATTTTTTAGCTATACCATGACATCCAGTTTTATTGGGGAAGGAAGCCGGAGTACTCACAGAAAACCCCCGACCTGTGGTAGGAAAACTGGAAATCCTTGTCAATTAAGATTGGAGACGAGTACACCATGCCGCGGTGATGATACTCGAACCCGCAACCTAATGATGACAGACAACGTGATCAATATTACATTAACTGCCTTAAGCCAACGGCCACCGAGATTTTAGATAATATAATCGAATGAAATGCTTGTGATAACTGAGGTGGCTTATTTCCTTGTTATTGACTAGCACACCCTTGCCGTGGATTATTTGGATAAACAAATTTTGTGCCGTATTGAGATTAGAACCTCATTAACATTGTTGAATGATGTATAGGTCTTGCAAACGGATTGCACCATATACTTGAATCGAGATTTTTCTGTCAGTTTCATATGGTTAGATATAATTATGTAAGGTCCAAAGCCTTTCATAGTCCATCCTACAGATTCCATAACAAAATAAAAGGTGCCTTAAATTCAACTATCAGTATAAATGCTATCAGTATAAAATATATCTTTTGCCAAAACTAAGATCACATTTGTCTACGAAGTTGTTACCTTTCTGTACTTGCTTCCGATTGGTGTTTCGTTCCTTTTTTGATTCATCTAACTTGCAGCTGTCATAATACGCATCAAAATATTTATGCAAAATTTAGTAAATATCGTGTTTTTATTTATATACTGCGGTCCTTGTCTTTAAGAACCGACAGAATGTAAAAAGAGCGCCTTTTAGATAGACGTTCGGTTTGAATGATGTTAATTGCGTTCATACATCTCAGCCATGGATGGTGACGTCAATTTTACAACTCGCAAACTCGTGCAATATGTCACCTGCCCGAGAAAATATTACCAAATATTAATGAAATAACCCTATAACACAATAAAAAGATACAATTGTTGTTTATGCCATTTATAAATATAAAATTAAATAAGAATTGCAATATGGGCAGGTAATCAAATAGATATTCGTATTGGATAACACGTTTTTTATCGTCCATACTAAATACGTTACCAAAATGTCACAGCAATATTTAATAAAGCAACAAGCTGTCTTTTAATAAAAAGAAGACAAAACAAGCTTGTCGAGGTCTGTATATTTAGATCTGAATAGTAAGGTTTTTTCTATTTGCATAGCTTAGATGGCCTTACCCGAATGTAGTTTAACGTTTTGGAATTGTGATAAGAATGCTCTACAACATGTTAAATTTGAGTGCCACTGATGAGTCTTGATTAGACCAAAGCGCGTCTTGCGGAGTATTTTTTATCTCCTTGGTATCTTTAACGACATAATATTGAAAATGGCCTCCCCCGGTATAAACAAGCGCGATATTAAAATATTGGTTACCTCCATTTAATTCAGCCGGATTTGATATTAAATTTAATGCAACACAAATGCGAATAAAAAACAGAAGAAACAAACAAGACCACCGTCTACTGCTTCCCACAAACGTACAGGTTTAACGATTTACCAAACATAACCAGAAGGAACTAACGTTAGCAACATCTTTACGGGTCCCTACTTAGTTGAACAAAACATTTCACTCATTCTTTTTGGCTAAATCTAATTTTAGAAATATGGAAACACGATCGGGTGATTAATGTTAAATACAAAAGTACATTGTATAACATATATTATTTTATCAATGAAGAGATAGCATCGTGGAAACACCTGTCACATAAGATAGATGTAGAACTATGGCGTTAGTAATGGACATAGTTATTACTGTTATATATATTATCTCTTACGTAGGTAGGTAAATGTTATAATTGTGTAAAATAATTTCACACGATACTATGGAATTTGTGTTCAAAATAGATTAAGAAATGTACTTTGTTGAAAATTTATTATAAAACGATTTATTAAATTAACACTTTAATCCTAAACGCGTACTCGACTAAAATCTTAATTGACAAGAATGTCAGTTTTCCGACAGAGGGTCGGTGTTTTTCGCAAATAAACAATATAACTAAACCTTTTTATCTTTTTAGTAAAAGAGTAACCGTTCACGCATTTAATTAATAAGAGGCTCATTTTCCAAAGGGGTCCTTTGTTCAGCTAAGTGATGCAGTAATGCTCGTTTTGAATTTCCAATTAAAAATTACAAATAATCTTTGCAGTGAATCGTTCAATTAACATTTCTATTATGTTTTGTTTAAATTTGGGTTCAATGTTGTAAGGGAATAATAATTTTTAATCGTTTTCCTATGGTGTATGAATTACCCTGAAGTGACGACCGTCTAGCAGCATTTCTCATGGGAATCAATACACATACATTATGTGTAGGTATAACTACAAGTCGTGACAGTTCGGTACACGTGCATCAATACAAGAAGCGTAATGATGTTTTGTATTGCCCTGGTTGCATCAATCCTTATTTTGTTTTATTTTTACAAAATACATACTTAATTAAAGACAAAACATCATTTGAGGTTCCTCTTTAAAGCCGTCTTACATACACTTATATAAAGTTTAAATGGGGTCAAAAATTTCATTGCAGAAACCTTTTTAAACCTTGTTTCATTACCTTCTATGTCTATCAAATGCCTTCGATGACAGCTGACTTAGATTTTCGATTGAAACAAATTCATAAACGTTGTAAGGACAATCCAAAAACATTCATATACGGCATGACATCAATAAGCTTTGTAGTTTCTTGGAAAAAAATGTATTTATAGTTTGTAGTTTGCCGTTCTTTTTCTATTTAACTAGGTCAGGCATTGGCAGCTGAATTTTAATCAGGAACTTTGCTAAGTGTTGTTCAGTGAGCATTCTGACCAAGTTTGGCACGTTTGACTACCTCATTAAAATTGCATAGCATATCTGGTTAAATTTATTCATAAATGTACTTTCTTAATTTACGATGTTGATGGAAAACCATTAAGTTAATTAATACGCCACTGAAGTTGTTAAATAGTAACGATAACACACGATTATAGACATATTCGTAAAATATTTAAAAATACAAAAACAAATATATTTATAACGGTCTATTTAAAACAAATAAAAGTGTACTTTTTTGCTGACAGAAGCTCTTTGGAGACTTAATACGCACGTGGGCCTAAACTATATATTTGTGTCATGGACGGAAGAAGAAAGGCCTAATTCGTCTTACCATGTAGTCTACGACTTAATAGGCACAAATATACACGGCGTTATTGACTTGGACAAGGGACAGAAAAACGTTAGCATCACATCTAACCACCCAGGATCTTTTTACAAAATCAGCTTGTTCGAAACTTCAAATGACAAAAACGAATCTACACTTGGGACCGGCTATCAGCGGTCTTGTGAGTATCTTACTTGTAGCTGATATATAATTAATGTCCCGTTACCTAGAAACATTTGGCAAACAAGCAAAAGTGACATGATTTACTTATATTCAAGTCATTCGCGTGGTTTCTGACTTTTAGGGGCTCATGTCAAGTCGTTCGTGTCGTCTCAGACGTTTTGGTTGCTCATGTCAAGTCATTTTTTAATGTGGCATACACTACAAAACTTAAATAAACATAGGAAATTTGTGTATGTTTAAAATGTTTTTTTGTTTTGTTTTGCTATTAAATTTATAGAAGAATAGCTGTAATTGACGTTTATTGAATGATACCGTGTATGAAACGAATTAGAAATAAACTGTATGTACCGGAGTAAATCTTTTGAGAACTTCTGGACTTTTCGGTTGCATCTCTTCAAAAACTTTTGTATTTATTCCCACATTAGCTTGGTAACAACCTTAAAAAATCTCTGAGAAACTGCTCTAAAATTGTATACATTAATGATAAAACAAGCAGCAAGGAATTTATGTAACTCTTACATTCTCTTAGCTGCTGCCAATGTGCTAACTACCAAACTACTTGGCTTTTTAATAAGAACTGATGGTAGGATGGGTCACTCCCATTTATGGACTTGGGAACACGATAAACAGGTCTTTTGGTTAAACTGTAGGAAGTTTCACCAGTTCCTTACAAATGTCATGCTTTAGTATCCGCCATAAATAATTAAATAAGCGGTGATTATACTAGCAATGTTTCGTCTTATGCACATCAATAACAAAGAAATATTTGGATGTGACTACATGGTAAAAACCAAACTTTTGTGAAACTACGCCGTTACATTTAAATTTACAACATGTCAACAATTTCAAAGAAAATATCATAACTGTCCTGTTTCATCAAATAGGTAATTCTGCTTTATGAACATGACTACTAATAATCACAACTCTTCTAGGGTTTTTACTAAAAGTAATTAAAAGGCGGATGTAATATTGAAACAAACATTCTTTTAAAGAAGTGGATAAAACCTTTTTTTTACTGCAGGATAAGGTCTGAACTGGGCCGATATGTCATTGATCTGAAATCCCTCTTCGTTGGCAATATTTATGCAACAATCATAGACCCAGAGAATATTTGGATATATGATATATTTCTTGTAAATAGTTTAGACAAGCTTGATTACACGCGAAAGGAAATTTTGCCATAGATAACTTTTAACATGAGTTCAATATTAGCTGTTCAAACTAGAACCATTCTTTAGAAATAATGATGTTAAAATCTACATGTGTTTACAGTGTGCGGGAATACATTCAACGACATCCGGATTGGATCTTCATTTAACTTGCTGTCGCCTGGATTCCCGGAAACAGTTCTGCCAGGTGTCATTTGCCAATGGCATTTTTATAGTCAGTCCGATATATGGTACAGAATTATTGCAAAACCCGTCAATGAATCTGATGACGTATGTCGGCATCATCTGACAACAAACGATAACGCCACCTGCTTTAATCAACCGTTTACAGTACACAATAACTCTGCCATCATAACGTACCGAACGATAACGTCAGATGAGCCTTTTTTTATTGAAGTTTACGGTCAGTATTTAACATAAAGGAAAGTGATCTTTGGCTTATTACACTATATTTTGGCCTGTTTACGTGAACGAGTGAGTATTGAATTGTATTAACACTTGGGTTGAAAGTTTCGATTTCAGCAATATTTGCTCGACTCGAAAATAAATTGTTTAGGGATTGCCGCAGATTAAATTATCTAAACAGAAATCTGTTTTACGCCCTCAATGATAACTGCTATAGTTAAAAATTGATTAAATACGGCTTACCCCATTGAAACATTGAAACAAAACATTATACAATTATAGCATGGTGATGAAGTCGATCCATGATTTTATTGCACAAACCAAGAAGAATATTGACCAAAGACGAAGTGCGAGATCAATATTCTTATTATTGGTTGGTGTAATAAATTCATCGACAGAATCACAATGCTACAATTATTGCATTATTATTTTTTTAACGTTGATGATTTAGAAGTCAAAAGTTTTTTTATGGTGTGAAATTCTTGGAAATGGAAAATATTGTAGTGTGCTAAACGAGTTTTGATAATTTATGGATAGTTTGTTTTATTTTTGTTTAAATGATGTTTAACGCCATTTTCAGCAATTTTTCAGCTATATCATGGCGTCCAGTTTTTATTGGTGGTGGAAGTCGGAGTACCCAGAGAAAATCTCGACCTGCGGTAGGGAAACTGGCAATCCTTGTCAATTGAGAATGGAGTCGAGTACACCCTGCCCGCAATCTCAGTGTTGACAGACCACGTGATCAATACTAGCGAGGCCCCAATTTATTGAAAGTGCAGGTTAACAATAATAATTGTAGAATGCTGAACGAGTTTAAATAATTTGTCCTGTGATACGTAATAATCCAATCGCAGAAGGCTAATTACAACAAAAAATGACATATGATTACTGTACAAAACGTCATAGAGAATGTATACTGAGCGGTAATGTGGCTTTTGTCACTGTTAATACTCCGCATAAATCTTTAGTTAAACTACGCATGACAATAGCAATTTATTTGGAAAATGTGAATGAATTCTGATTGTTAATTTAATTAAAAAGTACGTTTTAAGTAAAAAGCTAAAAATAAACAGCAATTAAAACAATAAAATCAAACAAAGGTTATCATTATAGGTCAGAACCAGAGTGTTTATACCCGTATGTGTGCAAGAACGGAAACTGATACTCATGTCACTCGTCTGCAATTCAAACTACTCGTTCTTAAGAGAAACGTAGCTTTGACTACGCGCTGGTAAAGCTCAGACATTAACTTACACGTGTACGTTTTTTGTACATACAGAAATATACGAATGTTTTATACCCTTGTTAAATCTACATGAAAAATGCCTATATATTGTAACCATTAGAGATAACTTGTATTATACTACAAACTTGAAATCTTCTGCGTTTTTGCAGCATTACCAGCCTTGTATCCACCTAACAATATTTCCGCTGTTGTTGTACGTGATGAAATTGACATCTCTTGGAGTCTGCCTTCCTTGGAAACGGAAAATCTAACTGTAATACTGACTTACTATATATCTTCATACAACTATACCAGGTATACGGTACAACTGGATTTCAACACTTCTTGTCATGTGATCAATACAATGAAGAACAGAGGGCAAGAATACGGAATACGTCTGTTTATAAGAACACAATATGATGACAGCGGATATTCCGACTTATATAAAGTGCGCTCAGGTAAGTCCGATACTTTAGTAAAGAAAACAGATACGAGACTATCAAATTCAGTTATAATTAATTGATAAAATAATTGATTTTACGGGGTATCGTGTTTGTGTATTCCGATTGTTTTTATGCAAGAATTGACGAGGCTCCTTAACGTTTTATGATATAATTATTCAATATCGCGCTTACCTGCCTTATCCTAGTCAGAAGTTTTAATCTTTTACTACATTCTGCATAGAGCTAAACATATGCCCCGTAAGGTCAATCTAATGACAGTGTGACGTTAAACTATTGCTCATGTAACGTCTAACTTTCTTTAGCGTGACGTCCAGCTTATTTGACACACTAATCATTTTGTTGTAACTTCTATCTATGTTTTCTATTGCTGTACTAAATATTTTTCATGTAAATATTTTAGAATGTGTGAACCACGTGACATTGCAGCCGAATGGCATAACAGTAGTGAACGGACAAGATTATCTACCAGATGTACTTTGTATGTGGAGAATTCATGTCAATTCACCTGATCACTGGATCATGGTGACAGCTACAAACAGCAACAGCGGTTGTACAAACAGCATGATACGAACGCCCAGTCATGTTTTTATGTGCAATAACCACACTGATTTGACTTGGATTGAGGGAACACAAGATGTAGAAGTTACCTATAGTACAGGGTCTGTCCAGGAAAGTCTAGGTTTTGTCATAAAAACTGTTGGTACGTTCAGACATATAAAATCTAACAACGATAGTTCATGATAAGAATATCTAACACATCATCAAAATGTAAGGTTAATAAGTTCTTTCATAGGTTTTGGGAAAAGACCGGGTGATCTTCCACTAGCGATAGAAATTTTTTTTATGCGAGTGGAATACAGCGTTATGAGCAAAAGTACATAACAAACTCATAGAGGCTTTACCAAATGCTCGTGAGAGTGCTTTTTTCTGTAAAGCAACAACTTTAACATCGTGATATCATATAGACTTCTCCACTGCTTAAAACCCGACATCTAATTAGAATGCCTGAAACAAGAACGTTTTATATTAACATAACAACGTTCTTGTTTCAGGTGTTTTGATTGTATGACACCACGAATACAGATGAGTGTGCTTATGCTTAGCTGTGCCGGGTCATCTTTACCAAAAATCGGCCATTTACGGAAGAGTTGACCGTCTATGACGAGACGCTGTGAAGTTGGATACGTCAAATCTTATCAAAGAAGGCTTCATTCGTTTCTTAATTTTGTTCTAGCTTCGGTATCAATATAGTTCTACACAAACGGCAAATCGAATACAATTGAACTATCTCTTTAAAAAATACTTTAAATTCATAAAAAAACAGACCGAATTTTACTGCCGTTATAATCCGAAGTTAGTTTTGTGATTTTTCGGATTAACGGCAGAATTCAGTCCTATTGCTCGTAATGTTGCCAAAAAAATTCTAACTTCGTAACATTTTTACAAAATTCAAGCATAATATTCATCTTCTTTACGTTATTAAAGCTTTAGACATTGCGAAACTAACGGGAAACGATCTTTATTTAAGAAATTTCTGTTTTTGGCTTAGATGCGCTTGGAAAATGCTATGTTGATCATTTTTCCGTATATGGATAATATGATCTAATTTTATTATCAACGTGCTAATTTGCATACTATAACAACCATTCAGTATTAAGAATCCAGTATTTTACATATGTATTACCCAAGATGCACCACGCCATTCAGTTTCGTATTTCTCAATGTTTTTTATGTAGTAAACGTAATTTAAAACAGACACAAATGTCAATTAATACGCAACGCACAGCGGGTTATTAAAAACGGCAATAACTATGATCACGTATCAATAATGATCGATTTTAAACACGAAACCGATAAAAAAATGGTGACACTGTCGAAAGATATCAAGATCGACCACGTCTGATTGTATATGCAACTTCTTCTGGACATCAAAGTGCCGGGAGTGATTCACTCCCGCTCTGCTACATTACGAGTAATGGGACTAAATTTGTACCCTCGCTAAAAAAAACGAGGGTACGATTATTCGTTCTAATAAAAACCAACAATATAATTTTGATTTTAAATAAAACCAACATTAGTATAAAAATTTGTTGAAATTCCAAAGGCAGACGCAAAATTTATGTTCAACGACATCAATTAAAAATGTCAATTATTGGTGTGTAGCAAAAAATACTCATCAAAATGATGTGCGTGTATCTCCAGTAGTAAAATGTGTGATAAAATGTGGTTCTAAGAAGAATAACATAATTAAGTCTCAAACCAAATGCCGACGGTCATGTACAATCGGTAGACGCTTTGGTATAATCTAAAGCTTTGCTTATAGCGGACCGATGTAATGTGTCACTTCAATAAATTGATGAAATATATACAATTCGGCTACAGGCTTATCAAGTCTACGAGAACTGACTTTATTTGTAAGGTTCTGACACAAGACATATATCAGTCAAATACTTCCAGCATTCTGTGTGGGATAGGTTGATGTCCGTAGCAACCTGCACGAGATCGCTAACACGTGTATAGTAACAGCAATTTTAAACTGATCATTGTCCAGTTATTCTACGTTCCAACATATTTTTAACCACTTAAATACCAATATTATATTAAATTAGCAATGAGTGTTGTTTTGTCATGATAGTCTCAATCAATAACAATAGTATAATAATTGGTCAATATTTTCGTCAGTATTGTTTGCGATTATGATACATAATTATTTTCATGTTTTTTTCCTTTTTACAAAATAGAAATGCATAGTCTGATTTTCACATATTAATATTGTTAAATATTTGACTTCAGTAAAGAGGGGACAGGGAATCGTGACTCCCAGCAAGTGGGAGGAGGCATGGAATCGATATTAATACTTTTACATTCTCCTTATCACGAAATGAGAAAAACTATACATATTGCATATTGCGAGATAAGGTGTTTTCGATAGTTAAATTTTTGTCAGTGAACTTCGTTAATTGGTAGATAAACTAACAAAATATTTCTTTTATACTGAATTTAATAATTACCCATTGTCATGTTTTATCGATCTCTCTACTTTATTATTGAACCATAAACACTTAATTGAACATAGTATTAATAGTGTAAAAAATAAACGTCAGGTGTTTTCGATTCACATTATCTTGATTATTGTTTAGGTGATTATTTTCATGACCAAAAATATCTAGAACAGCGATTTATATATAGTTGACCCACAGGAACATTTTTATAACATCGACTGATTGTGAATTGTGGTAATTCAAACACGTGTCGCAAAATCCGCTGTTTTGCCTATAGAGAGCTCTCTGACGTCCCTTGCAAGCGTTGTATTCTCGGACTACGTTTTTGATAACTTACGTTGTTACCATCTAGAGTATGGGACAAAGTATTCTTTCGAGGGATGTTTAATTTTGATTTAGATGTCACGATGTCTTTTTTATAACGATATAAAACGGAGAACAAACACAATAATACTTTAATATCAGTCATTAGTTAGTTAGAGGGAAATCGAAAAAGCACATCCTCGAACACAAAACAAAACAAGAGATACCATAATGAAGAAAATTGTTTATGTGTAACTCAAAAACAACTGTTTATGTTGGGAAACCTGGCAGCCAACAAATTGTTGATGTCTTTCAATCCTTATAAAACTGTTATTTTCAAGCATGTAGAATTCTCATCTTAACTTTTCTTTTAAACATCAATCGATACCAATAACTTCATAATATAAGCATTTGAGTATAACATTTCAGTCTGACGGCAATTGAACTATACATGTTGATAATATTGTATCATCTGCAAAAACCAGCTTAATGTTTTGAGAAAGTTAACATATCAATCTAGAGAAGCACTATATAGTTTTTATAGGACCTTTGCTTGAATATGCTAGCGAAGTATGGAATAACTTTAGAACTATTAACGCCTGGAAGTTGGAACAATTACAACTCAAGGCTGCAAAAATTGTTAAAGGACATCCAGTCTTTGCTGGCACACGCAAAGTCTACAGTGAGCTTGGGTGGGAAAACTAAATATAAATCTGGAAAAATCGCATATTTTCTATAATATCCGAAAGGAACAGAAACCTGATTTTCTGTAAAACCATATCCCTTAAAAAATCCAAAGTACAACAACATACCCACTACGAAACGGGAATGACTATTATTCCCTATTGTAGTATACTAACCATGAACTAATACATATCATCATGCATAAGGCTTTGGAAAAATATTGAACTTGAAACAAGACAATCAGATTCTGCATCCAAATTTAAACGTGAACTTAAAATGCTTTTCATACAGCCCAAGAAAGTTAAATATTATTCTGACACAACTAAGTTAATATAATCACCGACCCTTCATGTCAGTGTGGAGCTCTAGTAGAAAATGCCTACCATTATTTCTACGAATGTCCTCGTTACACAAACGAAAGACACATACTAAACCTACATACAAAACATTCATTGGGTCCAAAATAGATTTATTACTGGTGTCAGGAACAGATATTTTTTCATTACAAGAAAATAAAGACATATTTAGGAACGTGTACACACTTATAAAAGGAACAAAAAGATTCTTGATAGTATAATCCACAAACACATATCAATATGCTTTCGTCACTTAATTCATACTGTACTACTGATACTATTTTAACATGCTCAACATATATTATTGTAAAATATTTGCTATTGTGGAAGAAGACTTCATAAATTTGTTTCACTTGTGTCTTATCCTTTTGCTGATTTTTTGCAAATATAATATGTTTAAACTAAACTACTGGCAGTCATAAAACATTAGGAATATTCATTATTAAACAATAAAGCATGCATGAGAAGCCATGTATAGATAATAAACAAAATTGTGTGATGATTTTAGATAAACCAACAGAGCCACCTCGTGATTTAACGATTAATGCCGAAGCTGCATCATTATATTTAACATGGAAGCCACCTAAAGATAGACCGGAAGTAATCGTAAATTACGTTATATACTACAAAATAGGTCCATATACAAACACTAACGTATTAAAAACAACAAACAGTTCAAACGATCTACGAATTTCTACGTCTGGTAACCGGGGCCAGTTGTACGTTATTAAGATAGCTGCAATTACAGATGGCGGTACCAGTAACTGTACACAACCTGTATACATTAGATCATGTAAGGTTTGGTATAATTTTGATACAAGACAAATACATGTAGTTACACGATTGATTTTATTGTTTCATCACATTTGGTCTATCGATATTTTTAATATACATTGCCTTCAATGTCTTATGCAAAACGGGTACGATATCTTATAATGAACTACTAGTTATCATTTGACTTTTATTTATGTCCCAAATTACATTACTATACAGATTTACTTGTTTATTATATTTAAAGATGCCAGTTTTTCATTGGTTTCTTACAATGTATGATTTTGTAAAAACTCATTAATTGTATAAATAAAATCACGTTACTAAACGGAACTCTAAAAAGACAAATATTACTTTTATAGCATGTGGAGAAAAGATGTTCTTATTACCTCAACAGACAAAGATTATCATTTACCCCGGAAGTATCCGGATGTCATATATTCCCAGTGTGCATTGCTCCTGGACATTTGCTACGGGAGTAAATCTGTGGTTTAAGATAACAGTAGATACAATGGATCTAGAATATTCAGATGGTTGCACTAAAGATTTCTTACAAATTGCCAACTTAACTAAACTATGCGGAAAGCATTTCACTCAAGAAGTAGTTCATCGTTCAAATATAGTAAACATCCGGTTTACGTCTGATGATGACAATGAAGGAACGGGTTTTATATTAAGTGTTACGGCAGTTGGTAAGATATTTGTTTACAATAAATCTAGTATCATGTCGATAGCTTATCAGTTTTCAATTGAAATTTGCAATCTCTGCCATAGTTTCAATTCAACAAACAAAATCAGCTATACGGACATAACATTACTGTTACGCTAAGTAATATTTCTTGCTTCATTAAAACTTTTTTTCTTGGAATTCTAACACTGAGCAGTGTTTGTAAAACAACAATGTTGTGTTACGTCAACAAATCTCTTCACACCCTCCTTATGATTTAAACATATTTTATACATAAATAATTAATTTAACTTACAGTTAACATAATACGATTAAACTGCGCGTTCATCATGATTTCGTCGAACATGATAAACCATTTATGGTGGAATACACGGTTTTTTATTGAAATATTGTGAACAGAGGTCTTTGTCTTGCTTTGTCAAATAAAAACATATGTGACATTTTTTCATAGATCCAAATGTAATTAAAATGTGGTACATATATTTAATTTGTGTCCTGCATTTTCAGTTTCATGGTAATTTGATCAGATTTTTATAAAATCATCGATACAATTCAGCTGTTTATTGTGAGAAAATCGGACATATTATTAGCATTTACCTTCATTAAAAAATTTCTGACATATACAACTATTAGCGACATCACGTGACTTGTGTGACGTATTTTTGTCAGCCATATTGGTTTTTCCACTCAATAGAAAACATAGGGATGATTTACAAAAACGCCGATATCGGGTTAAATAAATAAAATGTATATGTTGCACATTGCTCCAGGTTCTACAGTCTTTCCAATGATATACATTTTAGCAGTTTCATTTTCTTCAAAATACTTCCCGTTTTGTTTGACAAAAGCCTTATTTGCTGCCTTCTGGTTACACTGTTTCTATGCAAAATAGTCAATTATGCATCACTTCTGACGTGAATTGCATTAATACAACTGGTATTAAACTATGTTTTGCAAAATATATACATAAAGTAGAAACATGTAGGTTAAACATGTTCCCTTGTTAACACTTTAATTTTTGATAATCATGCATGCACTTCCCATTTCATTTACAATTCGCTATTTTATCATTTTTAACATGGCGCATACATCTGCGTTCAGACAGGGGACAAAGTTGTATGGCATGCTTATGGTCTAATTATATCTCAGAAATTTGTAACATTTTTAAATAACAAGTAAATATTTTGTCATAAAACATTGGAGCATATTTGACTTACAAAATACTGTTATTAGAAAGAACAGAACTTAGAAATTGGTTTGTCTTGTCTTGAATGGAAAATGTGGTAATGAACTTGGTGATAAACATTTATAAAGTATTTCGGTAAAAGTTAATTGCGAAAATATCATTTTTTGTCGTAATTTTCTCAGCCATAAAGATAATCAAAATGCAAGTTTTAAGGAATAAGCTGTTAAATAAACATCATGTATACAAGTTTATGACAGTACAAGTTTTTCTAGGAAGACACCACATGGGTTATATTTCAAAAAGTTCTAAATTACAAATATTTCACAAATGTTTTTAAGTTAACCATAATTCATTGATAATTTTACGTGATTGATTACTATTACTATAGAATAACAAAATAATGATACCACTGGTTAAAAACAATAAACGAGAACTTGACTCCACTAATGATAAAAAAATTAAAATACATATTAAAAAAGAGAAAATATTGTCTAATATTAATAATATGATAATAACATACAAGTGTTACAAATAAATGGAGTTTGATTTATTCTCAAATTCTAAAATTGTGTTGTTTAGAAAGTTTCTAAAAAGTTTAAGACACAACCACATTGAAAAACAGAGTTATCAAACCTAATTATGACAGTAAAAGTTACATATGCACTTTTAGGTCTAACAGAACATCTATGTGACATATATATTTGTTTATTAAAATCAATTTCCAGCCAGAAAAACACTAGCAAAATTCCTGTCATCCACCTCGATTTCACACAATTTTGTTGTCAAGGAACCTGCGCTTTTAATTCATTAGAGAAAGCTAAAGTTAGGTGTCAATGGTCTTGTAGGCAATCTCGGGGTTTAAATACTATAAGAAGGATTATACCCAAATATTGTACATATTTCTGTTCTTTAAACATGATACTTTCTACTGACACTTCAGAAATTTATTACATTTCATTTATCATAGATGTGAGTAAACTACAACTGGACCATACTACTATATTGAGAAATTTTACAGGGGGGCATTCGAAACTATAATACAATACCGTGTCTTGCTACCTGCTGTCAGGTTAATACTACACATTTATTGACTTTGATATAGGTTTATACCTGGTTTTATCAACCCTGAAAAATTATATCCACCGAGCCAACGGCGAGTGTGGATTTTATTTTTGAGGGTTGATAAAACCAGGTATTAACCTATGTTTTATTATATGACTATTTTTACTTTTAAACTGAAAAATAGGATAACAATAAAAATTAATTTTAACAATAACAACTGTAGGCTATCACAATTTAAATTGAAATATTCACAATTTTCCAAATTAAATTTATAGTGATATTAGAGCAGTTATGAAAAATTGGCAAAAACAGTTCCTGTTCATTGACAGTTGCAGAACTTGTTTGCTGCTCGTCAACCATTTTGAACCAATATCAACAAACAGAATGTTTTAAAAGAATGATTTTGATTGGCTGATGTTTTTTATTCAACCAATCAACTTAATGCTTGTTACTCCATTGTTGAATTCTATTTTTAACTACTGAAAAGTGATAAATGTTATATTTTTAGCTGCTCAAAAGTCAAAACTTTTATATCAGTCTATTTTAATCTGAGGTTAACACACTGTCTGCATAATACTTTTCGTGATACCCTGTGTCAATTAAAATTAAGATAAATGTTAGTCATATAATAAAAAGTTTGTATTTATATAACATGACCTTCTCGTACTTTTACATAAAACTTCATCTTTGTTGATAAACATTGACAAATCTTGGTCTGCTTTCGTTGGATGTGATCTTTTTATGTTATTTTAACATATGATTGTTGTTATTTTGTTTCGAAAAATTACAAATGTGATGAAAAGATCTCATACTTATGTTTAATTAAGCATGTTTTAGTATCGCGCTGTCCTCTTAACCAAAAAAAAAATAAGTGTTGTTGATCACTATAATCTTGCTACTATTTTAACTGAAGACAAATTTTGATATATCTACAATCTTACTATTTCGCCCAATGAAATTGTGTGTCGATCATTAAACCAAACAGGAAACGACGTCAGATATCGTTATATCATTTACTATGTAGAGATGTAGATGGCTTTGGCCGGATTTGACATGACGTTTTAAAACTATGATGATAAATTTTGATAATAAATGCTCATACAACGTCATAATTATTAGGATTTTAAATGTGTTTCGGGTTTGAGCGCCACTGATCAGTCTTTGTTAGACGAAAAGAGCATAATCATATTATAACCGTGCTAACATTGACAATCTATATACCCTGTCAAGCAAAGAAACATTTTGTCGTCGTTTATCTATTTCAATGTATATACAGCTTTAGTCGGATTTAGAATTGTTTGGATATCTCAATTATTCAGCCATGTTATAGTTTTGGTTTGATGCAATGATGAGACATAATAAGATTAAACGCGCGTTTGTCGTAACATGACATATAGTTTTTGGGGGCTTTTTGATAACCAGTCTTGTGCTCACACTGTGTTGGCATAATTCTTTAACACAACAAAAAAGTCATTGCTAAAATGTACTGCCTGAATTTGTGAAGATATTTGTAAATTCTAATGTGGTTTCTATTATCATAGCCTAAAACGAATTAACCTAATCTGGTAAATTATGTTTTAGCTTCTCAATATTTTTATTTTATCGTCATATATGGTGATGAATAATTGAACGAAACACGAATCTGCCGTCACGGTAGTAAAATTTATAATCCTTATCTAAGATAAAATGTTTTATTTTATTTTAACTTTGGTACTATCTTGCATTACGTACATTTGTATAATTGTGTTAAAAATTCATCTGATGCAAACATACCGAACAACAATTCTCATTTGATTCATCTTATTAAGGTACTCCGCCTGACCAGCCTAGAAATTTGACCGTTTCCTCATCAACATACGGCTTGATAATTGAATGGTTGCCACCTTTATATAGAACAGAATATATAACCAGCTATACTCTTTTCTACAAGCATGAACACACCAGACAACCTTTATATGTTAACATCCAGAAATACAAAAACATGCAACTGTTAGATTCAACAAAATATCCCGGAACACAGTTCGAGATTTGGATGGTTTCTAATGGTGATGTTGGCTCAAGCATTGAAACTGAGCATGTCTTTGTGTACACTGGTATGTTTACATAATATTTGTATTGTAGGTAGTACAGGTTTTCCAAATTTAACATTTAAACATGCCTTAATATATGTAAGGCTGTAAAAACCGTAAATATGATGTTCGTACTTCATATTTTGAATGTTACTTTCTGCTTTTGTGTGATATATAACTATCATAATAGGTCTGTTAAGAATGTTCGTGTGTCTGTTAAAAAATAACAATAGTTGTTAATAGTTGTATTAATAACTGTAACATTTATATTATTAATATATTCTCTTTAATGTAATAAACCTTTATTGGTTGTATTAAAAGCCAAGGTAAGTAAGAAATCGTTTCTGAAATTTTATCTGTCCAGGGCACAAAATATGTGAATCCTTTCTTTAACAATAGAAAGCATATACATTTATCTGACCTGTTTGTTTTAATGACTATGAAAAATACATTAAATGTTTTTTTTAATTCTTTTTTTCTTAATGCTATGCCCTACTTCATATAATTACTTTTGTTCAATACTATGAAATGTCAAATCAGTGTGTATTTGCTTTTGTCTATAAATAGTTACAAAATCTGAATCCACTATTTCTGAACATGAAACAATAATTTACTCGCCAATGTTGCTAGAAAAATAGGTGGTGCTTACTGGCGAGGCGTACCCTTTCGACGCACATGATGACACTCCATAACTGTTGTTCGCGTGCTGTAATGCTCATATATTTTATCTCTTTAATAACTTGCTGGTATTCAACTCTTTTTTTATTCAACCAAAATATATATAACACGTTACTTACTTTTTCAGATTGCGGCTGCAAAATACAACTTGGAAAAGCAACGTCGTTTATCATTTCGCCGTTTTATGAAGAATGGCGGCCATCAAATGCGTATTGTAGTTGGCACGTGACATCAAATTCACTAAACATAATAATGAATTTTGTGGACTTTCAGTTTCCTGATACTAATAATACAAACTGTGATCACGTGACAATGAATATATCTGGTGTTGGAAGGCTCTGTCAACAGACGACAGCACTAAAATCTTACGTTATAAGTTCATCCGAAGTGTATATTGTACTTTCTGTTTCTGAAAATACTGAGATTATTCGATTTGTAATTTCCTTAACAACTAAAGGTAAATAAAACATATTTCTATCAATCTTTTAATTTTCCAAAGTTATAAATTGTAAACCGTTTACCAGTTTCATTAATTTTTTTACACCTAAAACATAATGAGACATAACAAATAAGTTGTGCGCCGCTTTATTCATAAGTGGTGTATAAAATTCTTGTAAGCATAAGTACGTATAAATGTTAGTTATAATTGATTGACTGCGTCATGATCAGTATTTCAGCTATTCAAAGAACGAGAACAAATTAATACTAACATCTATTAGGGCAATGACATGCAGCAATAGTCAAGGAATTTGGTATTCACTTTGCTAATATCTAGTGACAAACGTTGATTATATCACATTTAATTGTTGCCGTCAAATCCATACAACACTAGGAAACAAATAGAAACCGGAAGTAATCCCAGGTTAAATGTTGTGTAAATAGTACGAGGTAATACCATGACAAACTGTATTATTATAATAATCTGCTTATATCTTTTGTGACTCTGAAATCGTATTTCTTTTCAGGATATAGTGAGTTTTATTCAAATATGGAAAATAATATGCATAATTCAGGTATTTTTCAGATATAATAATTTTGTACATAACGTTTGTGTTACACATAATATTTCCTTGTTTGTGACTTTTCTTTAAACTGATGCTTGTCAATGGTTATGGGTCAAAGTTGGCGCCCTTATTTTGAGACATACATTGTCGACAGTTTGTTCAGTTGCTAAGACGAAGGATTAATTTGCTAAATAAGACATTTACAAATATTTCAAAACACACAAAACTTACAAAACATAAAAGAAATACAAACAACGTAAATGTGAGAAATTCAATGCACTTACGAAATTGATAATTATATGTCATAAGTTAACTTGAACTCTAATGCGTTGTTAAAATAAAATCTCAGTATTGACAACAAGAAGTCAAACTAAATTTAAACAATCGCTTTGTTACTCATTTCAAATTTAGCCCTTGTTTGTTGAATTATTCATGTTTAAAGTAATCGTATATTTGTTTTTATTTAACAGTTTCTTACATCACTGCATCGGCGATGACAGTACTTGTCTGTGTTTATCTTGCAGAGTTTAAAATGATGTTCACGTGATCAAGATTTGAGGAATGTGTATATTTCTCGTGTTCACTCTCTGATAATAAAAATGTTAACATTATACACTTTGTTAATTATTACACAATTGTATTTATTAATGGCCGACAAAGATACAAATATGTGTTGTTTACTGTGTGATTCAAGTTTGAGGATGTTTGCCCGACTGTTTATCAAAACTCTATCGTTATAACATATGAGGGATTTGTTACAGTAAAAAACAAACAAACAAACAAAAACAGAGATCAGTTTGTTTGTTTCATTATAGCTTATTAAATAATATATATTCAGCGGAACTGGTTTTTGTGCAATGTTCAGTTTTGTATGAACAAGTTCTGTCTCTCAGAAGTCATGAAGAAATATCAGGTACATGTGTATGAGGAAATAAGTACATGTGTACGAAGAAATTTCAGGTCATGTGTATGATTATTTTTTGTCTGTTGATTGTTTAACATGTTTATAATGAAATGAAAAGTGTTGTGAACAATAAGCTTAAAAGTAAATTCATTGAAATTGATAAAAATCAAGAAGTTCAAACATTTGACAAAACCCCTAAAGACATGACCAGAAAACAGCCTTAAATTTATCTATTAAATATTTCCAGTGTTCTTAAACATCAACTACTGTATTAATATTATTACAAAGATAATTGGATTTACAGAATGGTTTCTGGACGCACCATGAAGAGTATGTCAATTTTTGGACAGGAACTAACTGCAATGACAAATATCAAATTAATTGTGGGGTGGACATATGGAAGCACTACAACTAAAGATAGTTTTGTAGGGCATAGAACTGCAACTTGTTGAACGTCTACAATGAACAAATTATTTTATCTATAAAAAAGTTATACGTGCAAAGGAGCGTCATTTTCCAGAAGAGAACCCCACTACGCTCCGCTGTCAGACATTTCGTATTAATACATAATATATTTCGTATAAATACGTCATAAACAGTATCGAGCAGGATCACCTATCCGCCACATGTTACGCAATGGCTACATGTATAAATTGTTTATTCGTGACCATATAACATTGTTCAAATATGTAACTTTTACGGCGATTGTTGGATACATCTATGATTGAATAGTGGTATATGATACCCACCATTTTTAATCAAATGACCATCTCAAATACCACAGTAATGGAATCGAGAGGTTTGACATGCCATAAAACGTGGTTTAATCCACCATTTTCTTTTGAAATACCTGTATCAAGTCAGGATCATTGCTGCAGTTACTAAAATTTTATTAGTTTGTTTTGAAGTTTCCGGTTTCTCGGACTTTGATTTGTGGATTGTCTGTTTTGACAGTTTCATCGGTGTTCGTTATTTTGTTATTACCTTTTTTTATTTCACATTTATATAAATAATAATAACAAAAGGATATGATACTCTTGGAACTTAATTCGTGTGACTTCGAGTTCTTCAATAAGTATCTGAACTGATAATGTACTAAATGACACTTTGTTATCTTATCATGTTGATAAATCCTTTATTTGGCGACTATAATGTGGTACGTTTATTTTATAGCATTATATTGTTCAAACATTAATGCACCATCAATTTATTTAGGGACCTGTCTGCCCGTCCGTTTCGTCCATTGGAATAAAAGGGTGTATTTTTAGAGACCGCTCGGCGATATAAAAGAAGTATTTTTCTGGGCTCTTTTTACAGTTTTCAGTCTACAAACATGTTCATATTGACATAAATGTTAATTGACAATTATTTAGAAATTGACAAAATAAATTTCATCCAAATTACGTTAGCGATTATAGGTTTGTGGAATAGTCACCTTCATTGTCTTTGAAATATTACATGGATAAGGTATGCATGGTGTTATAATTATGAATTAGTCAGAAAAAATCGTATAAATGATCGGGTTTTTTAAATATTTACATACAACTAGTATACAGTTGCTGAATTTTTGATAGTTATTATAAATAACATGAAAAAAATAAACTGCCATTTATTCTAAACACAAATGTGAAGGTCTTTCCCACTATCGCCTAAAGTTAGGAATATATTTAATGTTATGGACTTGTGCGTATGTTGCTAAGCGAAAGTTAGTTATATAGGTAAAGACGTGGTGCCGAGTCAAAATTATATGGTTAAGGACATTTATGCCTGTTCATGGGGACAATATGTCACTTCCAGTTATGAAATGACATATTTCAGAATAGTACATTTTCCCAATTCTACGAATATATTGTTGGCAAGAATTTTTTTATAACGGTTATCTTGTTGCTATTGAAATTAGACTCACATTGAAACCATTCTCATACTCATCAATTCAAACCTAAATGTTTACTATATTATTTCAGTTATAAGCCAAAAAACGGATTAACCGAAAGGAGTCAATGGATGTAACTCGAAAATGTTTCATCGCACAGTTTCGGACCTTTTTTGCCTTTGACTTTGACATGTTACTTGGGATCCATGGTGAAGGTCCCTAGTCTTTACGACTTACGGTATTCGAGAAGAAAACTCTTAAGGTCACAAACACGGAAACATGAAGTCAGTTGGAAAAAATGCTTGCATGTTAAATCATTGCCATAGGTCATCCGACATTTTGTACACTTCAGGTTTTGAGAATCGGTTACGGTTTCTGAGTTTGTCTACTAACTATGGTTTACGGTGTTTGGGCAGATAACTCTAACAAATACTAAATATAGGTCGTTTTCACATGGTGAACTAAGTCATCTGCGAGTATGAAAAATATATGGTACCAAATGATATGTCGCAATATTTTTGCGAATGACGTCGGAAAATGGGAACATTAACCATTAGAAAAAGGTCTTTAAACTGGAATGGGACAACCCACAATAAAATGTCATATTATGCTTGTCTAGTACAATGAAACATAGGTCAGAGTTGATAAACATCTCATATGGCAAGCCTACCACGGGTGTTTTATTCGCGCTGAAAAGCATTTATTGATTGATTTATACATAGTTTAACTAAAGATACTTTTAAGAATCTGTCTGACTTTTTATAATGGTGATTCGGATTAGAACAAACCTAATGATTTTAATACAGTTCTATAATGGCAGGGACATAAAACCACACATACAGATTTGTTTTATTAAGTTATATTCTGTTGAAGTAATGTATCTAGGGAATCCCTGCAATATGATTGGTTAATCAAGCCGGGGATATCATACCGTATTCCCTGTGAAACCCGGGGATATTGAAACCAGTTTCAAAATGGCGTCTATTCATTGTCTAATTTACTTTTTTCACATAATATAAATAGTTAAACATATTATAAGGATTAAATATCGATTTTTAATACATGCATTTTACGGAATCTATCATAACGTCTGCGATTTGTCTTGAAATTAACAAGGGAGATAACTGATGTAGTCTGCTAAAAATTGCAACAAAAACATTTGCATCGCTCTTCAAAAGAAAAATTTATCATAAACAGTTTTGCTGGGAATAAAAAGTCGTCAAAAATAACACGGTTATAAAATTTTTAATCCCATATATAGTTTCGTTTCAATTAAACTATAAAAACTTATCAGTTCAACTAATTTAACTGTACAGTACAGTAGTAGTACACCAACATTTTTCGTTTTTCATATTATATACAATACACATGAAAGTATTCGTAAAAGTGTGTATTGACCAGTCAAAAATCATTTATAAAAAACAGGTATGGTGCAGTATTCGTAAGCTTAAATGTGTTGAATGGTACGTTCTTCAATAGTGGTGGTCCAAAATAAGTTTTTCTTCAAGCAAGAGAAATAATATATACTATCGAATATTTGTACAAGAAGACTTTAACAGAATATAATTGTTATTCGGGCTTCACATGGGATACGGTCCATATTCCCTGTCTGTATTCTATATTCCATTCGCCTTCGGCTCAGGGAAAATAAAACATAGACAGGGAATATAGACCCGTATCCCCTGTGAGGATCCCGAATAACATATAGTATTGAAATACTATCTCACATGAACTTAATCCTAACCCAACATAATGACTCCCTAAATAGTTCTATAGATTACCTATACTTAATACTGTACGAGGGATATTTCATGTTCAGAATGATAAATATTTGATCGTAAATTTTTACCACAACCCAGAGTTTATAGGAATATAAAACATATAAATACAAATTTAAAAAATTATTATTATGTGATATTCATTTTATGTCTGTGTTGTCTTAGAAGACGACGGAATGTTATACTTATTGATTCAAGCCTGAATATGACCATAAATGTCTTCAAACATTTAAAGGTGTTAACCAATGCCCATTCTTAATATTGCTGCACGAGCATCACAGTTATTTATGATTACGGAACATATTTTTATTAACTACTTTGTCTTGTCGGTGTTCTACTAATATTTTTAATGTTACAGGTCTTCTAAAGGAGTACTGGTTTTTTTCATCAACACCTTGTTTTGGTATAGTGTATACACAGGTGATTTAAACTGCTAGTTGTCCGTGTTGTTTTTCAATATTACGATTTCATCATTCTTGTTTGAACTTTAACTTTGAACCCCAAAAACATTCTGTATTTTAAACTAACAGTATATATATAAAAGAAGATAAAAAAACGTGAAAAAGAGTTAATCAATATGGATCAACAGACAATCGTCCCAAATACTGAAAAAACACGTTCACAAAAATACTGGTGTTTTATCCGTGAAACCTTCAAGAACGAAAGCAATTAAACATTATCGTGTTCACCTATATTTACGAACAATCATAAGACTTAAATATCACATAACTATATTATGAACACCCTAAACTAATGGCAATTTGAAAAGCGACAATTACACAGACCCGAAAATATAAATATATAAAATGAAAAAAAATATGAACTTCAAAATTACTTTACATTAATCCGATTTATTTTTATAACATATTTAATTTCATTTTTACCTAAGACAGATATTGTTTTAACTGTCAAGACAATTCTAACTTGGCATCATGTACCATAGTGACCATTTGTGGAGCACACGAGGTATGCATGTGTAGGTTTTTCAAAGTTTTGAAACAGAAAGAGTGTACTAAAACAAATGTAAACTGTTCCCAATGAATACCATTATTTTTCCAGAAAATGTACAGTATATGTCAATTGTTGGAAACAAATTTAACAGAAAGACGCCGAGGATTTCTGTCTTGTTTCCTACCAAAATGACTGAGCTTATATTGTTTGTATCCAGTAGTGTCAATTATCTCTCACAGTATTCTATTCCGACTTAAATTAACAGCAAATGTTAATAAAGTTTACACAAAAAACTACTAAGCCAAAAAATGAAAAAATTTGCGTGCGTATATTCACGGATAGTAAACGATAGACACACGAATAGAGCATCTGGATACATTATTATTTTTTAATACGTTTTTTCTTTGGAACAAAAACGCATCTGGTTTATTTTATTATGTTGCAGGAATGTTTTATTGAGAAGACCGTTCTTGACGACGGTGTTGTTTTCTTTAGTCAAGGCTGTAGAGACAGACAGGTACGTAAAAACTCTCGCTGTAGGTGCCGCCATCTTTGCTTTCCATTGCCTTTATATAACGATTGGCACCACGTATTTCCCACTTACTTTTTTCAAAAAAGATCGGAATCTGAAACATTTAAAAGTAAATTAATTTGCAAAAACACCATCTCTCTTATCCAATTAAAATATATTTGTATTTAAGGTAGAATTGTATAATATTTTAATCCAAAAGAACTCACTGTTATATATGCTGCGGCTATATAAATATTTAATAATAATTATATCACAAAAAAAGATTTACCAAGACGTATTGACAAGTACACAACAATTAAAATTACTGAAACTTTACATGATTTACAACATAAAGACAAGTTAACCTATTCATTAGATTAGAATCTGAAGACACATAAAATAAAGAACAAATACAACTAAGAATAAAGAAAACGAAAAGCTTTAAAAAGGTAGTGACGAACTACGCTCTTCTTACTCTTCTGTAAGCAATGCTCCGTAGTATCTATTGGTATACCAAGAGTCGAAAAATGTGACATAGAATATTCCCTACAAGTACATAATTGTTTATTATGTTTTATATTGTTAATTATTTACATTCATAGACATGTAAAAACAGCATTAGAAAGAGAGATGGTATGATTGCATGTCATGAATGCTGTGATAGCGACTTTTGTAACTATAGGGGGTGTAATGACCAGGGTAAGTACACAAGGTAAAATATTCAGAGTAAGTACAAGGTTGGAATGATCTTTGTGAGTACACAAGGTAAAATATTCAGAGTAAGTACAAAGGTTGTACTGATCTATGTGAGTACACAAGGTAAAATATTCAGAGTAAGTACAACGGTTGGAATGATCTATGTGAGTACACAAGGTAAAATATTCAGAGTAAGTACAAAGGTTGTACTGATCTATGTGAGTACACAAGGTAAAATATTCAGAGTAAGTACAAAGGTTGTACTGATCTATGTGAGTACACAAGCTAAAATACTCAGAGTAAGTACAAAGGTTGTACTGATCTATGTGAGTACACAAGGTAAAATATTCAGAGTAAGTACAAAGGTTGGAATGATCTTTTTGGGTACACAAGGTAAAATATTCAGAGTAAGTACAAAGGTTGTACTGATCTATGTGACTACACAAGGTAAAAAAATATTCAGAGTAAGTACAAAGGTTGGAATAATCTTTTTGGGTACACAAGGTAAAATATTCAGAGTAAGTACAAAGGTTGTACTGATCTATGTGAGAACACAAGGTAAAATATTCAGAGTAAGTACAAGGTTGGAATGATCTGTCTGAGTACACAAGGTAAAATATTCAGAGTAAGTACAAAGGTTGTACTGATCTATGTGAGTACACAAGGTAAAATATTCAGAGTAAGTACAAAGGTTGTACTGATCTATGTGAGTACACAAGGTAAAATATACAGAGTAAGTACAAGGTTGGAATGATCTTTGTGAGTACACAAGGTAAAATATTCAGAGTAAGTACAAAGGTTGTACTGATCTATGTGAGAACACAAGGTAAAATATTCAGAGTAAGTACAAGGTTGGAATGATCTTTGTGGGTACACAAGGTAAAATATTCAGAGTAAGTACAAGGTTGGAATGATCTTTGTGGGTACACAAGGTAAAATACTCAGAGTAAGTACAAAGGTTGAAATGATCAGTACACAAGGTAAAATACTCAGAGTAAGTACAAAGGTTGGAATGATCTGTGTGAGTACACAAAGTAAAATATTCAGAGTAAGTACAAGGTTGGAATGATCTGTGTGAGTACACAATGTAAAATATTCAGAGTAAGCACAAAGGTTGGAATGATCTGTGTGAGTACACAAGGTAAAATATTCAGAGTAAGTACAAGGTTGGAATGATCTGTGTGAGTACACAATGTAAAATATTTAGAGTAAGTACAAGGTTGGAATGATCTTTGTGAGTACACAAGGTAAAATATTCAGAGTAAGTACAAGGTTGGAATGATCTGTGTGAGTACACAAGGTAAAATATTCAGAGTAAGTACAAGGTTGGAATGATCTTTGTGAGTACACAAAGTAAAATATTCAGAGTAAGTACAAAGGTTGTAATGATCTGTGTGAGTACACAATGTAAAATATTCAGAGTAAGTACAAAGGTTGTAATGATCTGTGTGAGTACACAAGGTAAAATATTCACAGTTAGTACAAAGGTTGGAATGATCTTTGTGAGTACACAAGGTAAAATATTCAGAGTAAGTACAAGGTTGGAATGATCTTTGTGAGTACACAATGTAAAATATTCAGAGTTAGTAAAAAGGTTGGAATGATCTTTGTGAGTACACAAGGTAAAATATTCAGAGTAAGTACGAGGTTGGAATGATCTGTGTGAGTACACAAGGTAAAATATTCAGAGTAAGTACAAGGTTGGAATGATCTGTGTGAGTACACAAGGTAAAATATTCAGAGTAAGTACGAGGTTGGAATGATCTTGGTGAGTACACAAGGTAAAATATTCAGAGTAAGTACAAGGTTGGAATGATCTTTGTGAGTACACAAGGTAAAATATTCAGAGTAAGTACAAAGGTTGGAATGATCTTTGTGAGTACACAAGGTAAAATATTCAGAGTAAGTACAAGGTTGGAATGATCTTTGTGAGTACACAAGGTAAAATATTCAGAGTAAGTACGAGGTTGGAATGATCTGTGTGAGTACACAAGGTAAAATATTCAGAGTAAGTACGAGGTTGGAATGATCTGTGTGAGTACACAAGGTAAAATATTCAGAGTAAGTACAAAGGTTGGAATGATCTGTGTGAGTACACAAGGTAAAATATTCAGAGTAAGTACAAAGGTTGTAATGATCTGTGTGAGTACACAAGGTAAAATATTCAGAGTAAGTACAAAGGTTGGAATGATCTGTGTGAGTATACAATGTAAAATACTCAGAGTAAGTACAAAGGTTGGAATGATCTGTGTGAGTATACAATGTAAAATATTCAGAGTAAGTACAAAGGTTGGAATGATCTTTGTGAGTACACAAGGTTAACTATTCAGAGTAAGTACAAAGGTTGTAATGATCTGTGTGAGTATACAATGTAAAATATTGAGAGTAAGTACGAGGTTGGAATGATCTTTGTGAGTACACAAGGTAAAATATTCAGAGCAAGTACAAAGGTTGGAATGATCTGTGTTAGTACACAATGTAAAATATTCAGAGTAAGCACAAAGGTTGGAATGATCTTTTTGAGTACACAAGGTAAAATATTCAGAGTAAGTACAAAGGTTGGAATGATCTTTGTGAGTACACAATGTAAAATATTCAGAGTTAGTAAAAAGGTTGGAATGATCTTTGTGACTACACAAGGTAAAATATTCAGAGTAAGTACGAGGTTGGAATGATCTTTGTGAGTACACAAAGTAAAATATTCAGAGTAAGTACAAAGGTTGGAATGATCTTTGTGAGTACACAATGTAAAATATTCAGAGTTAGTAAAAAGGTTGGAATGATCTTCGTGAGTACACAATGTAAAATATTCAGAGTTAGCACAAAGGTTGGAATGATCTTTGTGAGTACACAAGGTAAAATATTCAGAGTAAGTACAAAGGTTGGAATGATCTTTGTGAGTACACAATGTAGAATATTCAGAGTTAGTAAAAAGGTTGGAATGATCTTTGTGAGTACAAAATGTAAAATATTCAGAGTTAGCACAAAGGTTGGAATGATCTTTGTGAGCACACAAGGTAAAATATTCAGAGTAAGTACAAAGGTTGGAATGATCTTTGTGAGTACACAATGTAAAATATTCAGAGTTAGTAAAAAGGTTGGAATGATCTTTGTGAGTACACAAGGTAAAATATTCAGAGTAAGTACGAGGTTGGAATGATCTTTGTGAGTACACAAAGTAAAATATTCAGAGTAAGTACAAAGGTTGGAATGATCTTTGTGAGTACACAATGTAAAATATTCAGAGTTAGTAAAAAGGTTGGAATGATCTTCGTGAGTACACAATGTAAAATATTCAGAGTTAGCACAAAGGTTGGAATGATCTTTGTGAGTACACAAGGTAAAATATTCAGAGTAAGTACGAGTTTGGAATGATCTTTGTGAGTACACAAAGTAAAATATTCAGAGTAAGTACAAAGGTTGGAATGATCTTTGTGAGTACACAATGTAAAATATTCAGAGTTGGTAAAAAGGTTGGAATGATCTTCGTGAGTACACAATGTAAAATATTCAGAGTTAGCACAAAGGTTGGAATGATCTTTGTGAGTACACAAGGTAAAATATTCAGAGTAAGTACAAAGGTTGAAATGATCAGTACACAATGTAAAATATTCATAGTAAGTACAAGGTTGGAATGATCTGTGTGAGTACACAAGGTAAAATATTCAGAGTAAGTACAAGGTTGGAATGATCTGTGTGAGTACACAAGGTAAAATATTCAGAGTAAGTACAAAGGTTGGAATGATCTGTGTGAGTACACAAGGTAAAATATTCAGAGTAAGTACAAGGTTGTAATGATCTGTGTGAGTACACAAGGTAAAATATTCAGAGTAAGTACAAAGGTTGTACTGATCTATGTGAGTACACAAGGTAAAATATTCAGAGTACTCACAAGGTAAAATATTCAGAGTAAGTACAAAGGTTGGAATGATCTGTGTGAGTATACAATGTAAAATACTCAGAGTAAGTACAAAGGTTGGAATGATCTGTGTGAGTATACAATGTAAAATATTCAGAGTAAGTACAAAGGTTGGAATGATCTTTGTGAGTACACAAGGTTAACTATTCAGAGTAAGTACAAAGGTTGTAATGATCTGTGTGAGTATACAATGTAAAATATTCAGAGTAAGTACGAGGTTGGAATGATCTTTGTGAGTACACAAGGTAAAATATTCAGAGCAAGTACAAAGGTTGGAATGATCTGTGTTAGTACACAATGTAAAATATTCAGAGTAAGCACAAAGGTTGGAATGATCTTTTTGAGTACACAAGGTAAAATATTCAGAGTATGTACAAAGGTTGGAATGATCTTTGTGAGTACACAAGGTAAAATATTCAGAGTAAGTACGAGGTTGGAATGATCTTTGTGAGTACACAAGGTAAAATATTCAGAGCAAGTACAAAGGTTGGAATGATCTGTGTTAGTACACAATGTAAAATATTCAGAGTAAGCACAAAGGTTGGAATGATCTTTTTGAGTACACAAGGTAAAATATTCAGAGTAAGTACAAGGTTGGATTGATCTGTGTGAGTACACAAGGTAAAATATTCAGAGTAAGTTCAAAGGTTGGAATGATCTTTGTGAGTACACAAGGTAAAATATTCAGAGTAAGTACAAAGGTTGGAATGATCTTTGTGAGTACACAAGGTAAAATATTCAGAGTACTCACAAGGTAAAATATTCAGAGTAAGAACAAAGGTTGGAATGATCTTTGTGAGTACACAAGGTAAAATATTCAGAGTAAGTACGAAGTTGGAATGATCTGTGTGAGTACACAAGGTAAAATATTCAGAGTAAGTACAAAGGTTGGAATGATCTTTGTGAGTACACAATGTAAAATATTCAGAGTAAGTGCAAAGGTTGTAATGATCTGTGTATACACAAGGTAAAATATTCAGAGTAATTACGAGGTTGGAATGATCTGTGTGAGCACATAAGGTAACATATTCAGAGTAAGTACGAGGTTGGAATGATCTTTGTGAGTACACAATGTAAATACTCAGAGTAAGTACAAAGGTTGGAATGATCTGTGTTAGTACACAATGTAAAATATTCAGAGTAAGCACAAAGGTTGGTATGATCTTTTTGAGTACACAAGGTAAAATATTCAGAGTAAGTACAAAGGTTGGAATGATCTTTGTGAGTACACAAGGTAAAATATTCAGAGTAAGTACGAGGTTGGAATGATCTGTGTGAGTACACAATGTAAAATATTCAGAGTAAGTACAAAGGTTGTAATGATCTGTGTTAATACACAAGGTAAAATATTCAGAGTAAGTACAAAGGTTGTAATGATCTTTGTGAGTACACAAGGTAAAATACTCAGAGTAAGCACAATGGTTGTAATGATCTGTGTGAGTACACAAGGTAAAATATTCAGACTAAGTACAAAGGTTGTAATGATCTGTGTGAGTACACAAGGTAAAATATTCAGAGTAAGCACAAAGGTTGTACTGATCTGTGTTAGTACACAAGGTAAAATATTCAGAGTAAGTACAAGGTTGGAATGATCTTTGTGAGTACACAATGTAAAATACTCAGAGTAAGTACAAAGGTTGGAATGATCTGTGTTAGTACACAATGTAAAATATTCAGAGTAAGCACAAAGGTTGGAATGATCTTTTTGAGTACACAAGGTAAAATATTCAGAGTAAGTACAAAGGTTGGAATGATCTTTGTGAGTACACAAGGTAAAATATTCAGAGTAAGCACAAAGGTTGGAATGATCTTTTTGAGTACACAAGGTAAAATATTCAGAGTAAGTACAAAGGTTGGAATGATCTTTGTGAGTACACAAGGTAAAATATTCAGAGTTAGTACAAGGCTGGAATGATCTTTGTGAGTACACAATGTAAAATATTCAGAGTAAGTACAAGGTTGGAATGATCTTTGTGAGTACACAAGGTAAAATATTCAGAGTAAGTACAAAGGTTGTAATGATCTGTGTTAATACACAAGGTAAAATATTCAGAGTGTGTACAAGGTTGGAATGATCTTTGTGGGTACACAAGGTCAAATATTCAGAGTAAGTACAAAGGTTGTACTGATCTATGTGAGAACACAAGGTAAAATATTCAGAGTGTGTACAAGGTTGGAATGATCTTTGTGGGTACACAAGGTCAAATATTCAGAGTAAGTACAAAGGTTGTACTGATCTATGTGAGTACACAAGGTAAAATATTCAGAGTAAGTACAAAGGTTGTACTGATCTATGTGAGTACACAATGTAAACAACTCAGTGTAAGTACAAAGGTTGGAATGATCTTTGTTAGTACACAATGTAAAATATTCAGAGTAAGCACAAAGGTTGGAATGATCTTTGTGAGTACACAAGGTAAAATATTCAGAGTAAGTACAAAGGTTGGAATGATCTTTTTGAGTACACAAGGTAAAATATTCAGAGTAAGTACAAAGGTTGGAATGATCTTTTTGAGTACACAAGGTAAAATATTCAGAGTAAGTACAAAGGTTGGAATGATCTTTGTGAGTACACAATGTAAAATATTCAGAGTAAGTACGAGGTTGGAAGGATCTTTGTGAGTACACAAGGTAACATATTCAGAGTAAGTACAAAGGTTGAAATGATCAGTACACAAGGTAAAATTCTCAGAGTAAGTACAAAGGTTGGAATGATCTGTGTGAGTACACAAGGTAAAATATTCAGAGTAAGTACAAGGTTGGAATGATCTTTGTGAGTACACAATGTAAACAACTCAGTGTAAGTACAAAGGTTGGAATGATCTTTGTTAGTACACAATGTAAAATATTCAGAGTAAGCACAAAGGTTGGAATGATCTTTGTGAGTACACAAGGTAAAATATTCAGAGTAAGTACAAAGGTTGGAATGATCTTTGTGAGTACACAATGTAAAATATTCAGAGTTAGTAAAAAGGTTGGAATGATCTTTGTGAGTACACAAGGTAAAATATTCAGAGTAAGTACGAGGTTGGAATGATCTTTGTGAGTACACAAGGTAAAATATTCAGAGTAAGTACAAAGGTTGGAATGATCTTTGTGAGTACACAATGTAGAATATTCAGAGTTAGTAAAAAGGTTGGAATGATCTTTGTGAGTACAAAATGTAAAATATTCAAAGTTAGCACAAAGGTTGGAATGATCTTTGTGAGCACACAAGGTAAAATATTCAGAGTAAGTACAAAGGTTGGAATGATCTTTGTGAGTACACAATGTAAAATATTCAGAGTTAGTAAAAAGGTTGGAATGATCTTTGTGAGTACACAAGGTAAAATATTCAGAGTAAGTACGAGGTTGGAATGATCTTTGTGAGTACACAAAGTAAAATATTCAGAGTAAGTACAAAGGTTGGAATGATCTTTGTGAGTACACAATGTAAAATATTCAGAGTTAGTAAAAAGGTTGGAATGATCTTCGTGAGTACACAATGTAAAATATTCAGAGTTAGCACAAAGGTTGGAATGATCTTTGTGAGTACACAAGGTAAAATATTCAGAGAAAGTACAAAGGTTGGAATGATCTTTGTGAGTACACAATGTAGAATATTCAGAGTTAGTAAAAAGGTTGGAATGATCTTTGTGAGTACAAAATGTAAAATATTCAGAGTTAGCACAAAGGTTGGAATGATCTTTGTGAGCACACAAGGTAAAATATTCAGAGTAAGTACAAAGGTTGGAATGATCTTTGTGAGTACACAATGTAAAATATTCAGAGTTAGTAAAAAGGTTGGAATGATCTTTGTGAGTACACAAGGTAAAATATTCAGAGTAAGTACGAGGTTGGAATGATCTTTGTGAGTACACAAAGTAAAATATTCAGAGTAAGTACAAAGGTTGGAATGATCTTTGTGAGTACACAATGTAAAATATTCAGAGTTAGTAAAAAGGTTGGAATGATCTTCGTGAGTACACAATGTAAAATATTCAGAGTTAGCACAAAGGTTGGAATGATCTTTGTGAGTACACAAGGTAAAATATTCAGAGTAAGTACGAGGTTGGAATGATCTTTGTGAGTACACAAAGTAAAATATTCAGAGTAAGTACAAAGGTTGGAATGATCTTTGTGAGTACACAATGTAAAATATTCAGAGTTAGTAAAAAGGTTGGAATGATCTTCGTGAGTACACAATGTAAAATATTCAGAGTTAGCACAAAGGTTGGAATGATCTTTGTGAGTACACAAGGTAAAATATTCAGAGTAAGTACAAAGGTTGGAATGATCTGTGTGAGTACACAATGTAAAATATTCATAGTAAGTACGAGGTTGGAATGATCTGTGTGAGTACACAATGTAAAATATTCATAGTAAGTACAAGGTTGGAATGATCTTTGTGAGTACACAAGGTAAAATATTCAGAGTAAGTACAAGGTTGGAATGATCTGTGTGAGAACACAAGGTAAAATATTCAGAGTAAGTACAAAGGTTGGAATGATCTATGTGAGAACACAAGGTAAAATATTCAGAGTAAGTACAAGGTTGGAATGATCTTTGTGAGTACACAATGTAAAATATTCAGAGTAAGCACAAAGGTTGGAATGATCTTTGTGAGTACACAATGTAAAATATTCAGAGTAAGCACAAAGGTTGGAATGATCTTTGTGAGTACACAAGGTAAAATATTCAGAGTAAGTACAAAGGTTGGAATGATCTTTGTGAGTACACAAGGTAAAATATTCAGAGTAAGTACAAAGGTTGGAATGATCTGTGTGAGTACACAATGTAAAATATTCAGAGTAAGTACAAAGGTTTAAGTTCATCAGGTTTAGTATAACAGAGAACAAGATAGAACATTTCATATTATAAACAATAATAGAAACAAATTGATTTACTTTGAATAACTTTTTAGAAAAAGGTTAACAGGAAAACAGACAGAAATGTTTACTGTGTCATAAATCAAGACACGTATACTATCTTTGTTAAATAATAGAACAAATACATGTATTTCTACATATTCAGGAATTCTAGCAAACAATTTTAACCACCTGTGTTTGGATTGCGGTCACAGTAAATTTGATGCTGACAACAAATGCCACCAAGTTTCCAACTGTAGACCGGGCCATGTAAGTCTTATTTCATTTAGGGTCTTCGATGGCCGAGTGGTTGCGATAAGTAGTTATTTAGATTGATTCTGTCATCAGAAAACAGCCTTACTACTCAGCGACTAGCTCCAACCTCAATTGACAATGATTGTCTCTAGTGTCCAGATTTTTAATGGTTGGTAAAACTCTCATAAACGTAATATACCGTTATTGTGATCCACGAAAAGCGTATAACCTGACCAACCTTCATTTCTGTTATATTTCTTATGAAATAGAATACATCATTGATTTATAAAACAATTTGATATTTAACTTTTTAAAGCAATGCAGCGTGTGGACATCTACAGACCTGAATGGAAAAACTATGTATCAGTTCGGGTGCAGGATTGATTCGGTAAGAAGTCTGATATCGATGCAAGATTCAGTAAGAATTTAAGACATCAAGATTAGGATAGAGTCGGTAAGAATTCAGCTAACTAGGTAGGATAGATTCGGTAAGAAATATAACATCGAGGAATGATCAGTTAAAGATTTCAGATATCGTAGGATAGAGTTGGTAAGAAGTCAGCTATTGATGTTCGATAGATATGGTAAATTTGGAGGATTACAAAGATGAGTTTCTAACACAACCATGTGTGATAATTGGTCATGATGATTTAATTTTTGTGTGCAAAAACCTAATAAAAATACATGTTGAGGTTTTTTAAAATGTAAAAAAAGTGTGCATAACGACCAGTTTTTTAGCACGATGTTTCTATATATACGGAGGAGCAAATATTATCACAATATATCTTGATACGAGCGCGCCGTGTCACCACTCGTATCGCAATATACTTTTGGAAGTAACATGTGGATACCAAAACATTCAAAGTTGTTCCAATTAGCCATCAGTTCATTAAACTTAACTGCTGGATTGGTGGTAAGTCTGAATGAGTTTTGCAGAACAGTATATCAAATAGGAGTTTAAATGACCTTTTAGAATTCGGCTACAATTTACGGATTACAAATTTTCCCGAGCATACTGGTTTTCGGAAACCTAATTTGTGTGGCGTATTGCCCGTGATTCGAATCCGCTAGAAGTCAGTAACTTGATCTGTACGCATTCATCTTTTTAAACCTCACTTTAAGACTATATTACAAATGGTTTTTGGTAAAGGTTTGTAAAGAAATTATTTTTTATTCAAGGAATGTAATAACATACAGACTCCAGGTACATGTAACAAATGTTGTAATGGACCTTTCTGTAATTATAAGTGTTCTACTAGCAATGGAATATTAGCCTTCACTTTAGGGCCAATACATTTGCCGACAACAACCAGCACATGGAATGCAATAACTGGTCCGACGTCTGATCCACAGTGGCATATTATATCTAGTAAGTAGCATATATAACCAAGCCCTGTGTAAAGAGACCATTCAAAGTTAATATGAAATTTATTACAATGAACTTATAAGGAGATATGTGCTTAACATGTTGTGCTTTATTTATGCTATGACTTATAACATGTTGTGCTTTATTTATGCTATGACTTATAACATGTTGTGCTTTATTTATGCTATGACTTATACTTATCATTCTATAAAAGGGGTTGCATGGAGCCTTCATAATTCAAACCTTATTTCCGTATGTCTTTGCACTAAGTGTGATGACAATTACACTAACATAAGAATTATAGTAAAAATGATTCTCAAAATCTGCCCAGAAAGGTTTATAACTCATCAAAAAATGCACTTTGCCTATGTTGTTACTCTCCATAAATGTTTGCGTTTCCGTATCGGGCACCAATAGGCGAGACATTCCGGCTAGACATAGGTTTGATACTTGGATTGTTTTAACATTATAAACATGATAACAAATACCTAGCATGTCCCTGCATAGCGAAAAGGACAACCGTCTCGATAGCTCTTATAATTTATAATCTGGAAGCCTAGTTCATTTTTGTTACCTTAACAGGAAAAAAGTATGGACTCCGATAGGAAAACAAGACCCAAAAGTTTAGGGACAATTACAAATATAAACAAACAAACCAAAACGAAACAAAAACATAAACAGGAAGTGAGTAAACCGAACGTAATAAAAACCAAGGGCACTGAGGGGCACCAGACGTGTAAGCAGCGCGACAGTGTTTTGTATAAGCAAGTCTAATGTATTGCAATAGGTTTAATCTGTTTTGATATATTACGTATCATTTCAGGTAATGTAGCTAACACAACTAAATGCTTTGCATGTAAAGGTATATCGTCATCATCGGACTGCGAGGAGTTCACACATTGCGGAGCACACGAGGTAAAGTATGTAGACATGTTCACGTGCAAGCAACATCAGCTATATTTTTCAAGTAACTATGAAATAAGTTTTTTTATTACTAAAGTATGTATAGTTATTTATATTTCTAAACAGCCGTACATATTTTAAACATTCAACATTGGGTTACCCTTTTTGTAGTGTTAATATGTAAACGTTTTCCAAAGCATAAAGGGAGAGTTCCGTGTGCTAGACCCACAGAGCTGCACTTTGTATCTCGTTTTGGGGTGGTTATTTGGTTATAGTAAGGATGTTTTAGCCGTTAACCATAGTAGTAGACACTACAGAGAGTGTCACGTTTCAGACATGGTAACGACTATTTTGTAGAAGTTGATGTGAGCCGCTATCCTCACCACACCCAAGTCTATATAGTTTACCATGACATTCTAAATTGGATGCCTATTTCTCAAACCAACTTACGTTGATTTATTGTGTTTACCTCTTCGTTGCTACCTGAATGTAGCGGAGTTGTAACTCTAGACGTTAAACTATGATTCAATGACGAAGTCACTTTACACCGTAGTTAACCATTTTGACTGAGTGTTTTGCACGTGTTTAAAAATTTAATAAGTCTGCATTGCAGGTGTAGTTTTTATTTACTCTCAGTGTTTGTGACGAAATTTATTTAGTTTACCTTTGACAGTGGTTTAGAGAAAGTCTATTTCTAAGTGAAGTTGATTAAATATACAATTCATCTGGTTAATTATCTTAAAAGTTCTAAGTCAGCATGCATGTGTAAACTCCTACTACAGATTTTCTTACGCTGAAAGAAACGGTTTCTACCCAACGCATATGCCAGGCCAATAAATTAGTAACAATGTCAATAAAAAACGTTTCTTTCTTATGTTTACTGTTAAACCCAGTTGTAAATACACAATGTACGTATACATAATTTCCTATTTTGATAGCAATGTTACTTAGAAAAGGTCGTTACAACAGGGGGATTAATTCAGCTGTCGGGAGGATGCACCAGTAAACTAGTAAGTCTTTGTCTGTCGTTAAACCTGGGGGATTAATTCAGCTGTCGGGAGGATGCACCAGTAAACTAGTAAGTCTTTGTCTGTCGTTACACCAGGGGGATTAATTCAGCTGTCGGGAGGATACACCAGTAAACAAGTAAGTCTTTGTCGATACACCAGGGGGGATTAATTCAGCTGTCGGGAGGATGCACCAGTAAACTAGTAAGTCTTTGTCTGTCGTTAAACCAGGGGGATTAATTCAGCTGTCGGGAGGATGCACCAGTAAACTAGTTAGTCTTTGTCTGTCGTTAAACCAGGGGGATTAATTCAGCTGTCGGGAGGATGCACCAGCAAACAAGTAAGTCTTTGTCTGTCGTTAAACCTGGGGGATTAATTCAACTGTCGGGAGGATGCACCAGCAAACAAGTAAGTCTTTGTCTGTCGTTAAACCTGGGGGATTAATTCAGCTGTCGGGAGGATGCACCAGTAAACTAGTAAGTCTTTGTCTGTCGTTAAACCAGGGGGATTAATTCAGCTGTCGGGAGGATGCACCAGTAAACTAGTTAGTCTTTGTCTGTCGTTAAACCAGGGGGATTAATTCAGCTGTCGGGAGGATGCACCAGTAAACTAGTTAGTCTTTGTCTGTCGTTAAACCAGGGGGATTAATTCAGCTGTCGGGAGGATGCACCAGCAAACAAGTAAGTCTTTGTCTGTCGTTAAACCAGGGGGATTAATTCAGCTGTCGGGAGGATGCACCAGCAAACAAGTAAGTCTTTGTCTTCTGGTAGTATATTACTCATTGTATTGTACATAAGAACGAATGAAATTTAAACGCCCGTTAAAAACATATCAAATTAATTTTGACCTGTTAATCATTTCCCCGATATTAATTACTTTGTATTGTTTATAAGTACTGTCCCAATATCCACTCAAAAGAATACAATTTATTCTCAATTTTACCTTTTTTCGTTTAATTTTTGTGTGCATCGCATTGAAATCTGTCATTACCATTGTTTGACTTTGGTCACGTGTCATAACGTGACTGATGTTTCAATTTTCAATAAAAAAAATCAACACGACTGCACAATCGTCAATAACATCACACTGTGGCGTAGTTATATAACGAAACAAAAAAAAACATCATATACGTCAATTTTGTCGGGCAATTGGCCCATTTATTGATGTAAAATTTAATAATCAGAAATAACAAACTGAAGTTTCTTTGACGTATAGAGCTCTGACCGTGCATTTACATCATTTGCATCACCTTAAACATATGCTTTGGTCCGCGCTTTAATACGTCACGGGAACTTTAAATTAGTGCATTTTATTCTTAAATTATTTAGTTAGGGTTTTAGCCATTCTTTCAAAACGCACTCGGAAAATTACACTCGTAATTTCTCCAATACAGACTACCTGACTCTTTGGATATCATGTTTACTCTATCAAGTCAAGCATTTATAACTTTAACAAGAAAAGATAAGGTTGTAACCATATCAGGGAAACTCATTTAAAGTAATTGGAGGATTAAAACAAGAAGTCAGTTTGTATTGTTATATCTGATAAATGTCCTATAATGAAAATAGAAATTGTGTAATTAATACTATAACCAACAATAACAGTAAAGAATAAAAAGCTTCGCCGAGCGCAGCATGATACGACCGCAACATGTTGAACCTTAGTCCGAGAATCCTCTGCCGTCCAACGCTTTTATTATTATTTTTTGCGTCCCACGCAAAAAAAAAAAAATAATAAAAGCGTTGGACGGCAGAGGATTCTCGGACTAGTTGAGTTGAACCTGTACGTTTGAGGCCCAATATGGAAAGTCAATTGCTTTTGACATATGCAGCCTTATAGTGGACTTAGTTAACATTTTTGGACATTTGAATTATTTAAAGTAAAAGAAAGATACAGGAAATTGAGACCTGTATTAAAAAAATTTAATTAAATAATTTATTTCTATATGATGCGACAACACCAAAATAACTGGAAAATTCAAAAGTGCATAAAACCAATAATAAGACAATGCTAAAGTAGAAACGTTTTCATCATTTAAATGTTCGACAGGAATTACAGATTCGTAATACTTACCTCATCAAGTCGGTGTGCAATCTTTGCACTTCGTATATAAAGGTATACGTTTATGTGCCAAAAATATGGGTAGGTTTTTGAAAATTTATATAAAAATGGGTATAGTTTTTAAAACAATCTTATATAAAAATGGGTATGCCTTTTAATCTTAATTAAAAAAAATCTGGTCTCATATAAATATGGGTCATGTTTTTGTCCATTTTAATATAAATATGCCCCATATAATATAATAAAGTGTAATTTTAATAATGACATTGTGTTTTCTTCTTCACTATGTTGTCATTTTGTGTATATAAATATGACCTTCTTTTAAGTTTACTGAATATAAATATGGGTTATGAAAATTGTTCATTTTATATAAATATGGGTTGTGAAAATTGAAATTTTATATAAATATGGGTTGTGAAAATTGGAAATTTTATATAAATATGGGTATTGAATTCAAATCAAAAATGGCACATCCCCACCCTAAAAATTACCAAATTACCCCCCCCCCCGTGAATCTTTGTCCCAAATTATTAACATTCATGACATTTGTACCGTTTGTTAAATCTGCAATCCCAATTGAGCTAAAGGACTGGTTATCGTTTGTTTTAAAAATATTCGAAATTCTTAATACATTGATTTTATGTGTTATTTTTAATGTGAAAATCTTGTTTACTGTTATTCATCATGATGATCAGCTGCAGCAGCACAGCAGCCATGGAATATTAACGGTTTACATCACGAAAATTGTTTAATGTTTAGTTTATTAGCACATTTATACCCCAAGGGGTTGATGGCAATACAGTTACATAATTATACACAAACAATAAACAGATATAAATTTTTTTAAGACATTATTAACTAAAATAAAATCCAAATCATGCAGTAACAGAGTCCACTTTCCTCGGTACTAACGACTTTTTGATAAATAGTGCAACATACTGCAAATGACTTGAAGAGGACATTAATTTTACATAAGTTTCAAATTCATTTCTTATACAAATATCTTTGAATAATTCTTTTCTTATTTCATTGTATTTAGGGCAATGGAAAAAGTTGTGGATTTCATCTTCAACGACATTCATGCTGCACATTTGACATAATCTCTCATTTCGTTATAGTTTTTTATAACGACCTCTTTCTATTTCAAGAAAGTGATCGCTAATTTTCATTTTACAAATATTTTTTCTATTTTCAAAGTTAGTTTTTAATAAATAATCATTAATTTCATAACTTGTTTTTATTTTGCTGTATAGATATATTTTATTATTTTCAGTTAGTTTGTTCAGTTTTTGGAAAAATAATGTTTCATAATTAGTTTTAATATCATTTTTGATTTGCTTTTCATAGGAAAACATTTCTTTTTTAAATTCAAGTTGTTCTACTTTATTCAAGTTAATGCTATTTGAGGAACACACATTCTCTATAAATGTATACCAAGAATATGTGTTCTTGGAATGCAATGACTTTGATAGTATGAATGCATCATCCAATAACTGGTTATTGGTATGATGACATTAGCGTGCGAGATATTTCACAGCTTGTGTTTTAATATAAGTGTCTAGTGGATATTGAGCTAGTTCTGCTCTAGCTGCAATGTTTACAGATTGTTTACTTATACCTTAAGTGTATTTACAAAAATTTAAATTTATTTTTTCAATGAAACTGGTATCTATAGTGATCTGATATCAAGGTTAGGGTTTTCTTGACCCCTTTTTAAAGTTTTTATTATTTTTTCATATAAGTCCATATACCATATCTCACTATTGTACATAAGGATAGGTTTAACTAAAGATTTAAATAATTTTTTATAAATGTTGATTGGTACATTTGCAATCGGTTCTAGATATTTAAATAATAAAAAAAAAGAACTTTGCTTCCCTTTTTTGATAATTCTAAATGAGATGAATTAAACTTTGATGATGATTCAATTATGTTTCCTAAATATACACCATTAAAACAGTAGCAAGAAATTTATTATCGTTGGACATATTTAAAATGCGTTAATTATATAATTAGATTCAGATGAGAGCAGATTTAATGTGCATTTATGATAATAGTACGAAATATTTATTGTTCAACACATTTACAATAAATGGTTATGACACATAATCACGTGCACATAATGTAATGAATACAACAATATGATCATTCACCTAGCCAGCTTGATCGCGTAAGAATATATGAACAGAATTATATTTTAATTCAAATGCAAATAACAAAAGTATTACATTTCGAAATACAAAACATACTGTTTTTCACCTGAAAAATAATCAAAACAATATTACAGATAGAAAGTACTTACTTCGGTAAATGCAAACATTGAACTATATTATCGCGCAATAGCTCAGTAAACCGTACCTGAAATTAGTTATAACGCCACGTGTGATACAATGCAATGATTTGAGTTATGAAAATTAGATATACAAATCTACACTGGGCGGTGTCGTAGAATCTATATTTATCGATCTGTAGTGGTAAACAGGAAAGCATTTTAATTGAGCATGTCATTTTATTTACAATTTCTTGAGAAAAACCCTTGGGCCTTGCGTTCACTACACGAATGCTTTAACTTGACCTTTGGTATAAATGATGTATAGATACTGCGGAACATAGCATTGTCAGTGCTTCACGAGAATTTAAAAAATAAATGCAACAATTCGCTACTGATGTAGAACCGCTTACCATTCCGAGTACTTGGTTACAATCATGGAGTGTGCCGCTTAATTTTGAATGTTCTAAGGCATTTTTAATCGTTGGGGCAACTTGCTATAATGTCTTATTACGTTTCAGATGTGCCAAACTAGTTCGTCTGCTAACAGCCAAAACACGTTAATATGTCATGAATGCTGTGAAACTGATTTTTGCAATGTAAATGGGTGCGGACAAAACGGTATTTTAAAATAGACGAATTTAAGCATAAAAGGCATTCAAATGTATTTTAATGTTTATTATGAACTTTGCATTACTTAATTTTGATAATATACGGAATCCGCTATTTATCTTTGGTTTATTTGAAAGAATTTATGAAAGCAACTTTCAATATGTATACTTGTTTTCATATTATCATAACCGCTAACTTTTCATAACTAAGTTTATTGGTTTGTTATTTACTTTAAGTGGGAACCAGTGACACCTCGCATTTTTGTGTAACATGTAACGGAGTCGTGAAACCGGAAGACTGTAATAGGATCTCACGATGCCATGGTGACCAGGTACTTTTATCGCAAGAATTTTTTATCAGGTTCTCAAGTCATTCAACCATTCTGTAGCTTTGTAGGCATCACAAGCTCTACAATATCAAAGACGTAAACGTTACAATCAGTAGTACTAAACATGATTACTTCGTTATACTGGTAAGAGTTCCCAGGGCTACACATAAAAAGTTACTCAGAGCATTTAGGTGGTGGTAGAAGATTTATTAGAAGAGTAGGCTCATAGTAGACAAAAAAAGAGGCTAAATGTTCTGTCCGTCATACTTTTCTAGTGGCAGTCTCAATTTCATACTAATGGTATCTTTTCCAATTGATTTAACGTTTGTTAACTTCTCGTCATGATATAGTTGAAATAATGATAGTTGGACGTTAAACAACAAACCAATCAACCTAAAAAAATGCATCATTTAGGAAACAAAGAACCAACATGTCGGTTTAAAGTACAAAGATTTTTTTTGACTGGTAACAAGTTTGAAGTCCAACATAGGCTGAATTTTACTGCCGCTATAATCCGAAGTTAGTGATTTCTCGGAATAACGGCAGAATTTAGTCCTATCACTGCCAATGTGGCAAATAAAAAAATCTAACTCCGATCTATTTATACACAATTTAAACATAATATACATTGTCTTTACGATATTAAAGCTTCAGACATTGCAAAACTAAGGGGAAACGATCTTTATGGAAGAGAAAACATTATTTTTCCGTCTTTAAGATGCTAGTGAAAAATGCTATGTTGATCTTTTTTCCATATATGGATAATGTGACCTAATTTTAGTATAATCGTTCTAATATGCATACTGTAACAACCATTCTGTAGCAAGAATCCAGTAATTTACAGGTGTAGGACAACCATAGAGTTTTTTACTCTTCAGCTATATTAAAATTTGATAATTTTGACTTATCCTAGAAAATTTACCTTTGTTTCAAATTAAGTGACACTTCTGTCCCCTATAAAAATGCACTGGCTGAACATTCTGTCAAAATTTCACAACATGTTTCATGGCATTTAAGAAAAAACGCTCAACCTGAAGTCCACGTGTTCTAAAAATCTACTTCCGTCCAAAAATAGTGCTTGTCCCTAACTGACTCTCAACATTTTAATGTTCATTTAAAACCAATAAAACTGTCTCCTCAAGATTCCGAGAATATTCAGCTTTCCAAAAATACCAAATTTATTCTGGTATCATGTGCGGTACAAATTCTATATGATGCAAGAGTGAACCTGTCTGTTGACTAGTACTACTTTTACGTACAACCTCTGGACTGGTTCCTGGTATTTGGTGGTCCTACACCTACATCTTCGACACCTTCCCAAGATGCAACACACCATTTCCGGTTTCTCAGTTTTCTTTTCATGTAGTAAACGTAATTAAACAGAAACACACATGTCAATTAATACACAACGCAAAGCGGGTTATTAAGAACGGTAATACTTATCATCACGTATCAATAATGATCGATCTTAAACACGAAACCTATAAAAAATATCAAGATTGACCATGGTTGATTATATATGCAACTTATTTGGACATCAAAGTTCCAGGAGTTATTCACTCACGCTCTGCTATATTACGGAATTACATGGTACTAAATTAGTACCCTCGCCAAAAAAACAAGGGTACGATTATTCGTTCCAAGACCATACTAGTGTTGTTTTAATAAATTCAGATATAATAAATCCCCTGGGGGGAGGGGTTCTCTACATATTTTGGATAGGCTATATGTATAACTTCCGTGTATTGCAGTATTGTATGATTCAGCCAAGTCAAGATTTGAATGGACGTCAGACAGTGGATTTAGGCTGTGCTAACAATGTTGTAAGTATGGACGCCAGACAGTGGATTTAGGCGATGCTAACATTGCTGTAAGTATGGACGTCAGACAGTGGAATTAGGCTTTGCCAACATTGCTGTAAGTATGGACGTCAGACAGTGGGTTTAGGCTGTGCTAACATTGCTGTAAGTATGGACGTCAGAGAGTGGATTAAGGCTGTGCTAACAATGCTGTAGGTATGGACGTCAGACAGTGGATTTAGGCTGTGCTAACAATGCTGTAAGTATGGACGTCAGACAGTGGATTTAGTCTGTGCTAACAAAGCTGTAAGTATGGACGTCAGACAGTGGATTTAGGCTGTGATAACAAAGCTGTAAGTATGGACATCAGACGGTGGATTTAGGCTGTGAAACAAAGTTGTAATTTTGGATGTCAGACAGTGGATTAAGGCTGTGCTAACAATGCTGTAAGTATGGACGTTAGACAGTGAATTTAGGCTGTGCTAACAATGCTGTAAGTATGGACGTCAGACAGTGGATTAAGGCTGTGCTATCATTGCTGTAAGTATGGACATCAGACAGTGGATTTAGGCTGTGCTAACAATCCTGTAAGTATGGACGTCAGACAGTGGATTAAGGCTGTGCTAACATTGCTGTAAGTATGGACGTCAGACAGTGGATTAAGGCTGTGCTAACATTGCTGTAAGTATGGGCGTGAGACAGTGGATTTAGGCTGTGCTAACAAGCTGTAAGTATGGACGTCAGACGTTGGATTTAGGCTGTGCTAACAAAGCTGTAAGTATGGACGTCAGAAGGTGGATTTAGGCTGTGCTAACAAAGCTGTAAGCAAGGACGTCAGACAGTGGATTTAGGCTGTGCTAACAAAGCTGTAAGTATGGACGTCAAACAGTGGATTTAGGCTGTGCTAACAGAGCTGTAAGTATGGACGTCAGACGGTGGATTTAGGCTGTGAAACAAGGCTTTAAGTTAATTATATGATAAATGATTCCTGTATTCTTTATATAAGTTGTACAAAAAAGGTAACTGCATCATTTTTACTTTATTCAGCAGCCGACTAAAGTCTCCAGGAACCCTTGTGATTCAACACAGCAATATTTAGTATTTTGGTCTGTTTGACAATTTGGCAAATGTTTTCGAAACGTCAGGCTATGATTTAAACACAACCTGTCTCCTGTTCCCTTTCAAAAGTTAATAAAATTATATACGTTACATATTAAAAACATACTTAACAAACAAACAACAAGTTGAACCAAAAAAACTATAACTGTAACACTTGCAAATATCCAGAATTGGAACAAAATATTTAGGCCCAAATCAAACTATGACTGGAAAAGATACATAATTATTTATATCAGGTTATGAACTTTTTGACTGACAATTCTCTGAAATGAATATCACAATATTCACGCCAAACTAAATCCTTACTAAAATGAGGAATATATATTTTCTGTGCTCAAATTTAAGCCTACTCCATATTATAACACTGATAATTACCGACGATGCACATTTATTATTTTTTTCTTATTTTATTTCATGTAAATATTGTTTTTATTTTCAGTTTTGTTCAAATTATCAAGATAGCCAAACTTGTGGTGGTTGTTGTCAAGGAGCGTACTGCAATAAAGATTGCACGACATTTAAAGCAAACAGATTGCGTGCTCAATTAAATACTGCAATGGTCTATCCTGTGACTTCGTTGAATTCTCACTCTACAACTACGACCACTTCAGTTGGTGGTAAGCTTACATTACAGGGGGCCATTGGTCTAGACAGTTAATCTTGCTACATGTATTGTTCACTGACGTGTCACTTCTAAGATTGTGTGTTAAGCCTGACTTCGGATTTGCTCGAACCCAACCGAATTATGATGAGTGTCATTTTTGGGCAAAAGTGTGGGAGGATTTACCAAGCGGTCAAGACGTTTTCTTCCGATTAAAATTGACAAATTGAGGTCATTATGTAGCTGAAAGTTTGTTAAAAGCAATAAACATCAAACAATTTACGACTGGAGATTTAATTTTTGGTTATTGTCAAACATGGGCCTACACCGACCAATATTTAAGCATTATATAGTATGTAAGGCGGGTAAAATATTTGGATAATGGATCGTCGAATAAATAAATCTATATGTATCTTAGTAACTCAAATGTTCTTATGCGTAAGGATTTACCCTACATGGTTGGAAAATCCTGTTATATTTCTATCCTATGGAAAATTGTCTGTTTGGTTTGTTGTAAAACTTGTTGCATTTAATAATACAAAATAATTTATAACGACATTCTTGGGGTTTTTTTCAGTAATTTGTTACCATTGTGAATTTGTAAAAAATGTTACAGAGTGTGATACTACTAAAGTCTGTGGTATAGGCGAGGTAGGTTAGAAGATTTTAATTATTCTACACTTAGGAGAGGACGTCTTAGTTTTCATAGTTTGCCTGCTCAGTTCGATATCGCTCGTCATGAGTTTTCATCCGCGATTATGTACTATTAAGGTTTACAGTGGCGGATCCAGAGGAGGGCGGAGGGGAGTGAGCAAAAAAGGAGGAAAGAAAGAGAGAGAAAAGAAAGAGCGAGCGAGAGTGTGTTAAAAAAAAGCAGATACTAGTAATAAATTTATTTTATAACTATCACAACATAATACATATGTTCCTCTCTCGGGATCATTTCGGCGTTGGCTTCTCTTAAAATAATTAACATTTTGTAAATATAGAAGTTTTTGGTGTGTGATAACACACGCCAGAACGTCATAAAAAGGCTAAAATTTGTAGTTCCCAACACCCTCTTAATGTCTAGTCCCCTACCAGGGCAGCTGGGGACCTGAAGCGGTCATCAAACCCCTTGCCACCTATTCCCCAGCCGAATTTTCTGGATCCGCCGCTGCAAATTACTTTTCCTTTGTCGGTGACTTCTTTAGGGGTTACACACATAACGATAAACAAAGATCTAAAACACCAATAACTCCAATATAACGGTGATAAAGAACCAAAATCTACTTCAAACAAAAAAAACAGGACACCACTATAATTATAACGAACTACTGCTACTCAACCCATACAAATTTTGAGTTGGTTAGCTATCTGTTTGTACCAAACGTAACCACAATAACGATACAGCTAACTACAGCAAAAATCAGTCAACTAATTTACGGACCCATTTTTCTAAACCTTGTTATGGTAATGTCTCGAAAAACCGGAAAGGTTGGAAACATAAAGGGCCTGACTAGGCAACTTTGGTACACAAAGTAAACAAAATATTTGGAGAGCGTTATAAGTAACAACATTTTAAACAAATATAGATTTCTTTTTAAATCTCTAGAGCTTTGTCTGGGACTATACTAGAAGGGATCCCAGTGCTCTACCACAGAGCAGCCCAGCGCATAGTTGAGACCCTCTCGTTGGGGGTTGTCAGTTCATAATGCGGAAAGCCTAGCCGCGGACCGTAGTGGGTAACGTGTTTGGAGAGTGCTACGCTCCATTCACGATAAAGACTCCTTTTGTAGATTTCGAAAAAGAGTAGGCTCATTAAAGCCGCTACTATATGCTTAATTCCCTGCCCCTACCTAAAACTCCATACTTTTCTAGTGGCAGTCTTATTTGTGTTTCCTGTGCCCCATCCCACCCCATTCCGTTGATTAAATTATTAACTTGTTATCGTCCTGAATATAGCGGAAATACTGCTCTCTGTACAGTAAAGCAAACATTCAATCAATGAGCTAGAACAGTAAACCCATTTTGTTATGATGTGATGAAAGAAAAATTCGTTTTAATTTTTACGTTGTGATTTATGACATTTTGACTTCATTCCTAATTTGTAATATACTAAACCGTCTTTGAATTTCGTTCAGTAAATATTCAATATGGTTCAGCAGTGCTTTTCACAAAGTCGTAAGTGTAAAAAAAAACATAATGCATTTCCCTTTGATCTTCCAATACTTACGATAGATTTTAGACTTGCGACTTTTTGTATAAAGCAATACTGGTCTAAAATTAAAGCAGGTCAATCCATAACATCGAGATTATTCTTTTTAAGAGATCCTTTGTGGATTTATTGTATTAGCACGTGGGTTAATATACTGATATGACTTGATTTAATGACGTGCGACATGTGCCATGATGATGAGTCTCAAGACTTTATCAATGTATCAGGCAGTCGTTACATCATTAGCTCTTCTGGTTCTGGAAAATAACTAATCAACACCACACCATGTTGTTTGAACCACCCAAGCGTTCCTTTCCATGATTCAACATCTTAACAACGTTCTCTCTCTCTCTCTCTCTCTCTCTCTCTCTCTCTCTCTCTCTCTCTCTCTCTCATACCTGTTTAGACAAGCAGTACCTGTTGGTGTTGGGGTGTCAGAACAGCTAATCTGGAGGTATGACGACATCTAATGTTCATGGCATCTAATCGACGACGAATGGTAGCGAAGGGTAGTTATGTGTGGTTTACCACTCATTGGCCGCTAGTTTGTGATATTGAAACGTATTCACAGACTTTAAATGCTCCGGCTATATTTTTAGCGAATTTCCCAGCATCTACATGGCTTTTTCTCTCAGTTGTGAACTCAGTCGTGTTTGTTTCAAAACTGATACTCACAATCATCCAATTTTGTTACGCCTTTTATACCAATACCAAAGCACAAAAATCATTAAATTTTTCAAAACTGATACTACTGAGTTTGTCCACGAGAGGTACAGACGTTCTTTAACACCAGTGAAAAATCATTCAAGCAAAAATATAATTTTAATGTGACACGTTAACCTTTTGTTGCAATTATAACTTGTATTATCAAAATGTTAAAAATGCGAATATGTGCGTTAAAACATTTAAAAAAATTATTTTGCTGCCATCTAACTTTTTTAATCCGTAACTGTTTACAGTATTTAGTAAAACGCTAATCTGTATATGGTTTATCTGCTATGATCATTTAGATACATGTGTATATGCGTTCTAGCAGATATAGCCAGTATTAATGGTATTTTGTGCTCTTAGAGTGACATTGGAGTCAAACTAAAAAACCTACATATATTGATTTGTCTGGTTTGGTGTGACTCATCAATAGGATTTGTAAGGATGTAAGTCCTCCTGTTGTGCTATTTCATCCTTATTAGGAATAGGTATATAGCCGGTAAAAATTGACTTGAGTTATTGGTGTACATTTTAGCTCACTTTGTTAGAGGGCTGGTTGGTAATATAGAGATCCCGAGTCCATCCCCTGTGGTGACATAACAAATAAATTAATCTGTTCTTTAATTATAGGTATTGTTAATTTTAAGCGCTTATTGTATGTTTTTCTCGGTTTTGTTGTTATATTTTGTTACACGTATTTCCGGTTTTATTGTTATGTTCTGTTACACGTATTTCCGGTTTTGTTGTTATGTTTTGTTACACGTATTTCCGGTTTTGTTGTTATGTTTTGTTACATATTTTCTCGGTTTAATTGTTTAGTTTTTTTTCTTGGTTTTATTGTTGGTCTTTGTTACCTCTTTTCTCTGTTTTATTGTTATTTTTGTTACATGTTTCGGTATAATTGTTATGTTTTTTTAGATGTTTCCACGGTTTTATTGTTACATGTATGTTTTGTTACATATTTTCTCGGTTTATGGAATGTTTTGTTACATGTTTTCACGGTTTTATTGTTATGTTTTTGTTACATGTTCCTCTGGTTTAATTTTTATTTTTTGTGATATGTTTTCTCTGTTTTTTTCTTGTGTTTTGGTACATGTTTCTCCATTTTACTGTTTTGTTACATGTTTTCTCGGTTTTGTTGTTATGTTTTGTTACATGTTTTCTCGGTTTTATTGTTTAGTTTTTTTCTTGGTTTTAGTGTTGGTCTTTGTTACCTCTTTTCTCTGTTTTATTGTTATTTTTGTTACATGTTTCGGTATAATTGTTATGTTTTTTTTAGATGTTTCCACGGTTTTATTGTTACATGTATGTTTTGTTACATATTTTCTCGGTTTATGGTATGTTTTGTTACATGTTTTCACGGTTTTATCAGTATTTGTTAGATGTTTGCCCGGTTATATATTTTGTTACTTCTTTTCCTGGTTTTAATGTTATGTTTGCTACATGTTTCGGTTTTATTTGTTACGTTTTGTTACTTCTTTTCTCGTTTTTATTGTTATGTTTTGTTACATTTTCCCCCGGTTTAATTTTTATGTTTTGTTAGTTGTTTTCTCGATTTTATTCTTGTGTTTTGTCACATGTTTTCCCCATTTTACTGTTTTATTGTAAAGTTTTTTTGCACGTTTCCCCGGTTTTATTGTTATGCAATGCTATACGTTTTCCCGGTTTTATTGTTATATTTTGTTACATGTTTTCTTTGTTTTATTGTTATGTTTTGTCCCATGGTTTATCGGTTTCATTGTTATGGTGTGTTTCCTGTTTCCCTGGTTTCATTGTTTTGCTTTATTACATGGATCCCCCGTTTTTATTGTTGGGTTTTGTTACATGTTTTCTTCGTTTTATTGTTCGCTTTTGTTACATGTTTTCCCGGTTTTATTTTTATGTTTTGTAAGATGTTTTCTCGGTTTTACTCTTGTGTGTTGTTGCATGTTTTCTACTGTTAACTGTTTTGTTAGATTTTCCCCGGTTTTGTTGTTATGTTTTGCTACATGTTTTATCTGTTTTATTGTTATCTTTTGTTACATGTTCCCCTGGTTAAATTGTTATGTTTTGTTTTAAGTTTCCTGGGTTTTATTCTTGTGTTTTGCTACATGTTTGTTTTCCGTTTTGCTCTTTTGGAAGGTGTTTTCTCGGTTTTATTGTTATGTTTGTTCCATTTTTGCCTAGTTTTCTCAGTTTTATTGTTTTGTTTTGTTACAGTTTACCGGTTTTATTGTTATGTTTTGTTACATGTTCCCTCGGTTTTATTGTTATTTTTTGTTAGATGTTTTTCTCGCTGTTATTCTATGTTTTATTACATGTTCCTCCGGTTTTATGTTAAGTTTTATTAGATGTTTTTCCTGTTTTATTCTTATGTTAATTGTCACATGTATTTACGGTTTAATTGTTATGTTTTGTTACATGTTTTCTCCGTTTTTCTGTCTTGTAAAATGTTTCCCCGGTTTTATTGTTATATTTTGTTACATTTTTTTTGCTAAACTATATTGACAATGTGTCACTAAGTTCTTTCATACTGCCAACACCCGACAAGAGAACGTGAAAGTGAAAAAATTATGAACACAGTCATTCATCGCACTACCAGTACTCAAGTGTTTTTTTTTTGTTCAAATTTCTTTGATGTTGTATACTGCGAACCGCAAAGACGCATTAATTCTGAGCAAGGAACTGCGACAGAGGAAACAAAAATCTTTGTTACCTCTTTTCTCTGATACGACAGTTTAACTTCTAAGTTGAATTATTCCTCCCTTTTACACACACCTCGACTCCCGGTTCTGCTTTTAATTTTGTTTGAATTTTATCTTAAACTAAGTTGTCTATTTGTTTCTGTGGACATATTTACTTTAATAGAACTTTTGATCTAGAACAGATTTAAAATATTTGTAAAAAACTTCTAGACAGTATTGTGCTGACATGTTTGTAATCCGCTACAGTATGCAGAGACAACCTGTATTTGTTTATTTTAAAAGCTTAAGTCGAGTCAGTCATTCAACCTGACTATCAGTCTGTTATTTCAGCCAGAGGTTTTGGTTTCCAGCGAAGTCACAAGTCATCCGTTACTGTCTGTCGTTCCGTCACCTTGACATTGTTGAAATTGTTGCAGTCGATCATATTGTAATTTTATGTAACAACAAGTTAAATTTTGCTTGGTTATAGCAGATGAAACGACTACAGAAAAGGCTGCGTGTAAATACTCTGCAGGCATTTACGGTTTAAAAACGTTAGATGTCAATAAAATTATTCATTGAAGTGGTTTTTAAATCCAGTCTAGATAAAATATTCTAACAAGATTAAAGTAACGAGGTACACATAAAACAAAGTAACTAAGCTGCTGACAAAGAGTCAAACAAAGTCAAAGCAGAAATTTGAGAAAATAATATATTTTTATTTTAATAAGAAATAGCGAAGTCCAAACATGACTATTTAGCATTTTATGTCAACGTATGGCTTTATTGATCTGGTTCGAAGAGATGTCTTCAATCAATATAAGGAAGCGAGTATGTTGTGGCCGTTTGTCTCGGGCCTTCCCCATTATTTGTTGATATCCAGCGTGTCAATAACAGGCATGTAGGTGCACGGCTTCGAGCAAGGAATGCTCGTCTGCAGTCTTTATATTTACATGGATCGCAAGTTTTACCATCGAATGTCAGAGTTTCACGGGATACTCTGGCTACTTCCCTAATAAAAACTAAAACTAAATGCTGAAGATGGCGTTACATTACAAACAAAATATCCTGATGTGTCTGAATGCAGTGGGCTAAAGGTAAATTGTCAGCCGGTGCAAAGTTTTGAATTGAAATTGGAATCTAATATCAATATAGTAATTATATCTTTTAATGTTGAATAAGGAAGTATGTGTAATAATTTTACTTCCCTTTAAACAATTGTTAACTTATTAAGGGTCAACTGTTTTAAGAGCTTTTCCGCTTCTTTGTCAATCGCTACATTGAAAGAACATCCTGTTTACACAAATAAGAATGTGGATTTAATTTGAGTTTATTGAATGAATTAATGAATGAATAGACGGAATCAAATCCGAACGAATAAGATTATAATTTGATATCAAATTTCGATGAAGATATCCATAAAATATCGGTCATTGTAATAATGGTTTTGTATGTCTAGATCTAGATACGTTTTCTTGCTCTTGTTTTGTTACACTTAAATCTAGGGTTATTGTGATGTCTTGTAATCTGACAACATAATATGACAACAAACTATTCCACAGAGGACATACAGAAAACCACGTGACCTCCCTGAATGTTATAAAAATGAGCATAGGTTCTTGACTTGTCGAAAATTTGTCAGAATAAAAATAAAGATTTGGTTTTCCATTTTAGCTAATGAAATTTATATAATCTTAAACATAAGTGTGCTTAAACTGCTCATTTTTGTGACAGATGAAGAAGAAACATTATGATGTTTTTGTTTCCCATAATATTGACCTAAAAACAACAACAAAATGTAGTCATAAAACAGCCTGTGTTTCCGAAAACTATACAAAGTCTCGCCACGCCTTCATAACACGGGACCAGGTATTAATAATTTAATAAGATTGTATACAGTTTTTATAATTACATTTCTTATTTCCGCTTCAGTTGTGTCAGTTAAAGAAGCTTATTGGTTCCAATGGTGACATAGCGTACCGTATGAGATGTATGAGAGAAGAGGTAAGAACTGATTACAGACAAAAATCTGGTGAGATAGTTAAAAGAAGTAAGAACTGATAACATGCACAGATCTGGTGAGATAGTCAAAAGAAGTAAGAACTGATTACAGGTACAGATCTGGTGAGATAGTCAAAAGAAGTAAGAACTGATTACAGACAAAAATCTGGTGAGATAGTTAAAACAGGTAAGAACTGATTGCATGCAAAAATCTGCTAAGATAGTTAAAAAAGGTAAGAACTGATTACATACACAGATCTGGTGAGATAGTTAAAAGAAGTAAGAACTGATTACATACACAGATCTGGTGAGATAGTTAAAAGAAGTAAGAACTGATTACAGGTACAGATCTGATGAGATAGTCAAAAGAAGTAAGAACTGATTACAAACACAGATCTGATGAGATAGTCAAAAGAAGTAAGAACTGATTACATACACAGATCTGATGAGATAGTCAAAAGAAGTAAGAACTGATTACAGGTACAGATCTGATGAGATAGTCAAAAGAAGTAAGAACTGATTACATACACAGATCTGATGAGATAGTCAAAAGAAGTAAGAACTGATTACATACACAGATCTGATGAGATAGTCAAAAGAAGTAAGAACTGATTACATACACAGATCTGATGAGATAGTCAAAAGAAGTAAGAACTGATTACATACACAGATCTGATGAGATAGTCAAAAGAAGTAAGAACTGATTACAGGTACAGATCTGGTGAGATAGTCAAAAGAAGTACGAACTGATTACAGGTACAGATCTGATGAGATAGTCAAAAGAAGTAAGAACTGATTACAGGTACAAATCTGATGAGATAGTCAAAAGAAGTAAAAACTGATTACAGGTACAGATCTGATGAGATAGTCAAAAGAAGTACGAACTGATTACAGGTACAGATCTAATTAGAAAGTCAAAAGAAGTTAGAACTGATTACAGGTACAGATCTGATGAGATAGTCAAAAGAAGTAAGAACTGATTACAGGTACAGATCTGATGAGATAGTCAAAAGAAGTAAGAACTGATTACATACACAGATCTGGTGAGATAGTCAAAAGAAGAAAGAACTGATTACAGGTACAGATCTGATGAGATAGTCAAAAGAAGAAAGAACTGATTACAGGTACAGATCTGATGAGATAGTCAACAGAAGTAAGAACTGATTACAGGTACAGATCTGATGAGATAGTCAAAAGAAGTAAGAACTGATTACAGGTACAGATCTGATGAGATAGTCAAAAGAAGTAAGAACTGATTACAGGTACAGATCTGATGAGATAGTCAAAAGAAGTAAGAACTGATTACAGGTACAGATCTGATGAGATAGTCAAAAGAAGTAAGAACTGATTACATACACAGATCTGATGAGATAGTCAAAAGAAGTAAGAACTGATTACAGGTACAGATTTGATGAGATAGTCAAAAGAAGTAAGAACTGATTACAGGTACAGATCTGATGAGATAGTCAAAAAGTAAGAACTGATTACAGGTACAGATCTGATGAGATAGTCAAAAGAAGTAAGAACTGATTACAGGTACAGATCTGATGCGATAGTCAAAAGAAGTAAGAACTGATTACAGGTACAGATCTGATGCGATAGTCAAAAGAAGTAAGAACTGATTACAGGTACAGATTTGATGAGATAGTCAAAAGAAGTAGGAACTGATTACATACACAGATCTGATAAGATAGTCAAAAGAAGTAAGAACTGATTACATACATAGATCTGATGAGATAGTCAAAAGAAGTAAGAACTGATTACAGGTACAGATCTGATGAGATAGTCAAAAGAAGTAAGAACTGATTACAGGTACAGATCTGATGAGATAGTCAAAAGAAGTAAGAACTGATTACATACACAGATCTGATGAGATAGTCAAAAGAAGTAAGAACTGATTACAGGTACAGATCTGATTAGATAGTCAAAAGAAGTAATAACTGATTACAGGTACAGATTTGATGAAATAGTCAAAAGAAGTAAGAACTGATTACAGGTACAGATCTGATGAGATAGTCAAAAGAAGTAAGAACTGATTACATACACAGATCTGATGAGATAGTCAAAAGAAGTAAGAACTGATTACAGGTACAGATTTGATGAGATAGTCAAAAGAAGTAAGAACTGATTACAGGTATAGATCTGATGAGATAGTCAAAAGAAGTAAGAACTGATTACAGGCAGAGATTTGATGAAATAGTCAAAAAGTAAGAACAGATTACAGGTACAGATCTGATGAGATAGTCAAAAGAAGTAAGAACTGATTACAGGTACAGATCTGATGAGATAGTCAAAAGAAGTAAGAACTGATTACAGGTACAGATCTGATGCGATAGTCAAAAGAAGTAAGAACTGATTACAGGTACAGATTTGATGAGATAGTCAAAAGAAGTAAGAACTGATTACATACACAGATCTGATGAGATAGTCAAAAGAAGTAAGAACTGATTACAGGTACAGATCTGATGAGATAGTCAAAAGAAGTAAGAACTGATTACAGGTACAGATCTGATGAGATAGTCAAAAGAAGTAAGAACTGATTACATACACAGATCTGATGAGATAGTCAAAAGAAGTAAGAACTGATTACAGGTACAGATCTGATTAGATAGTCAAAAGAAGTAAGAACTGATTACAGGTACAGATTTGATGAAATAGTCAAAAAAAGTAAGAACTGATTACAGGTACAGATCTGATGAGATAGTCAAAAGAAGTTAGAACTGATTACATACACAGATCTGATGAGATAGTCAAAAGAAAATAAGAACTGATTACATACACAGATTTGATGAAATAGTCAAAAGAAGTACGAACTGATTACAGGTACAGATTTGATGAGATAGTCAAAAGAAGTAAGAACTGATTACATACACAGATCTGATGAGATAGTCAAAAGAAGTAAGAACTGATTACATACACAGATCTGATGAGATAGTCAAAAGAAGTAAGAACTGATTACATACACAGATCTGATGAGATAGTCAAAAGAAGTAAGAACTGATTACAGGTACAGATCTGATGAGATAGTCAAAAGAAGTAAGAACTAATTACATACACAGATCTGATGAGATAGTCAAAAGAAGTAAGAACTGATTACATACACAGATCTGATGAGATAGTCAAAAGAAGTAAGAACTGATTACATACACAGATCTGATGAGATAGTCAAAAGAAGTAAGAACTGATTACATACACAGATCTGATGAGATAGTCAAAAGAAGTAAGAACTGATAACATGCACAGATCTGGTGAGATAGTCAAAAGAAGTAAGAACTGATTACAGGTACAGATCTGGTGAGATAGTCAAAAGAAGTAAGAACTGATTACAGACAAAAATCTGGTGAGATAGTTAAAACAGGTAAGAACTGATTGCATGCAAAAATCTGCTAAGATAGTTAAAAAAGGTAAGAACTGATTACATACACAGATCTGGTGAGATAGTTAAAAGAAGTAAGAACTGATTACATACACAGATCTGGTGAGATAGTTAAAAGAAGTAAGAACTGATTACAGGTACAGATCTGATGAGATAGTCAAAAGAAGTAAGAACTGATTACAAACACAGATCTGATGAGATAGTCAAAAGAAGTAAGAACGGATTACATACACAGATCTGATGAGATAGTCAAAAGAAGTAAGAACTGATTACATACACAGATCTGATGAGATAGTCAAAAGAAGTAAGAACTGATTACAGGTACAGATCTGATGAGATAGTCAAAAGAAGTAAGAACTGATTACATACACAGATCTGATGAGATAGTCAAAAGAAGTAAGAACTGATTACATACACAGATCTGATGAGATAGTCAAAAGAAGTAAGAACTGATTACATACACAGATCGGATGAGATAGTCAAAAGAAGTAAGAACTGATTACATACACAGATCTGATGAGATAGTCAAAAGAAGTAAGAACTGATTACAGGTACAGATCTGGTGAGATAGTCAAAAGAAGTACGAACTGATTACAGGTACAGATCTGATGAGATAGTCAAAAGAAGTAAGAACTGATTACAGGTACAAATCTGATGAGATAGTCAAAAGAAGTAAAAACTGATTACAGGTACAGATCTGATGAGATAGTCAAAAGAAGTACGAACTGATTACAGGTACAGATCTCATGAGAAAGTCAAAAGAAGTTAGAACTGATTACAGGTACAGATCTGATGAGATAGTCAAAAGAAGTAAGAACTGATTACAGGTACAGATCTGATGAGATAGTCAAAAGAAGTAAGAACTGATTACATACACAGATCTGATGAGATAGTCAAAAGAAGAAAGAACTGATTACAGGTACAGATCTGATGAGATAGTCAACAGAAGTAAGAACTGATTACAGGTACAGATCTGATGAGATAGTCAAAAGAAGTAAGAACTGATTACAGGTACAGATCTGATGAGATAGTCAAAAGAAGTAAGAACTGATTACAGGTACAGATCTGATGAGATAGTCAAAAGAAGTAAGAACTGATTACAGGTACAGATCTGATGAGATAGTCAAAAGAAGTAAGAACTGATTACATACACAGATCTGATGAGATAGTCAAAAGAAGTAAGAACTGATTACAGGTACAGATTTGATGAGATAGTCAAAAGAAGTAAGAACTGATTACAGGTACAGATCTGATGAGATAGTCAAAAGAAGTAAGAACTGATTACAGGTACAGATTTGATGAAATAGTCAAAAAGTAAGAACTGATTACAGGTACAGATCTGATGAAATAGTCAAAAGAAGTAAGAACTGATTACAGGTACAGATCTGATGCGATAGTCAAAAGAAGTAAGAACTGATTACAGGTACAGATCTGATGCGATAGTCAAAAGAAGTAAGAACTGATTACAGGTACAGATTTGATGAGATAGTCAAAAGAAGTAGGAACTGATTACATACACAGATCTGATAAGATAGTCAAAAGAAGTAAGAACTGATTACAGGTACAGATTTGATGAGATAGTCAAAAGAAGTAGGAACTGATTACATACACAGATCTGATAAGATAGTCAAAAGAAGTAAGAACTGATTACATACATAGATCTGATGAGATAGTCAAAAGAAGTAAGAACTGATTACAGGTACAGATCTGATGAGATAGTCAAAAGAAGTAAAAACTGATTACAGGTACAGATCTGATGAGATAGTCAAAAGAAGTAAGAACTGATTACAGGTACAGATCTGATGAGATAGTCAAAAGAAGTAAGAACTGATTACAGGTACAGATTTTGATGAGATAGTCAAAAGAAGTAAGAACTGATTACAGGTACAGATCTGATGAGATAGTCAAAAGAAGTAAGAACTGATTACATACACAGATCTGATCAAAACGTATGCTGTTTATACTTTCTGACATGTTGTTATACAGATTGTTGTCTGTTTACGTATGCGACCTATATTGGAATAACCAGTCAAATAGTTGAGAATTTTATGGGTCGTTAGATGAACTGCCACTATGACGCATCGAACAAAGTAGATATATACCGTACGACAGAGACAGCTGATACATAAAAAACGCCTGCTTTCCACGGGGTAAAGAGTGATATAATGTACGGTTATTCATTTTGCCAGGAGGCTACATAAAAATTGTTAAGTGTTAAGACAATAATATCATTAAATTCTACTAACAGTAGCTCCATTCCAAGCCTACATTCAAAGTTAATTTATAAATTTCTAAGAAACCTTGTGGGATATGTAAAAATTGTCAAAGACGACTCTGGGCTGTATAACAATATTGAAATTGTTAACTTCAAATTATATAGAATGATTAAATACAAAATCACGCATAATAAATACATTCACATCTAAACCATTAATCACTGAGATGATTAAATATTGGAGGATATTGTAAAGAAATAAACAAATCCAATGACAACATCAGAAAGTCATACCGATCAGAAAACTTAAACACTAAAAAGGAACTAGCATGCACAATATGCAACTAAGTAAAAGAAACCATTTTGAACAAAAGAGTAATATTTTTCTGTATTTTATGCTTCACTATTAATACCCGTCGTGTAAATCCTTTTCATTCTTAAAAGAGAGGAGGGAACGGTAAATTACCAAACGAGAGTACAAATCAGTAAATTACCAAACAAAAGGAGTGACAGGTAAGTTACCAAACAAAAGGAGGGACCGGTAAGTTACCAAACAAAAGTTTGGACCGGTAAGTTACGAAACGAGTAGAAACCGGCATGTTACTAAACAAAAGGAGGGACCGGTAAGTTACTTAACAAAAGGAGGGACTGGTAAGTTACCAAACAAAAGGAGGGACCGGTAAGTTACCAAACAAAAGGAGTGACCGGTAAGTTACCAAACAAAAGGAGGGACCGGTAAGTTACCAAACAAAAGGAGGGACCGGTAAGTTACCAAACAAAAGGAGGGACCGGTAAGTTACCAAACAAAAGGAGGGACCGGTAAGTTACCAAACAAAAGGAGGGACCGGTAAGTTACCAAACAAAAGGAGGGACTGGTAAGTTACCAAACAAAAGGAGGGACCGGTAAGTTACCAAACAAAAGGAGGGACCGGTAAGTTACCAAACAAAAGGAGTGACCGGTAAGTTACCAAACAAAAGGAGGGACTGGTAAGTTACCAAACAAAAGGAGGGACTGGTAAGTTACTAAACAAAAGGAGGGACCGATAAGTTACCAAACAAAAGGAGGGACCGGTAAGTTACCAAACAAAAGGAGTGACCGGTAAGTTACCAAACAAAAGGAGGGACTGGTAAGTTACAAAGCGAGAGTATGGACCGAAAAATTACCTTAGAATATCCGTCAAGCAAGTAGATTTGTAAACATGCAAACAATGAAATTAATGTACAGTTATTTCATCTTTCAGACATGCTGGCAAGGAGGTCCAAATACCAGAGTAAACTGCTGTAACTCTAACAGATGTAATAACGATACTAGTCATTTCAAATAAACCATATTGTAGATGTTTATAACGTTTATCATGATATTTAAATCACAGCGACTTCCACAAAGCTAAACAGTACAAAAATATAATCGGAATATATCTCGATCACTTCCGTCAAATCGGAATCTACTTTGCAATTGTAAGCAGCAATAGCTGAGGTCCATTCTTTGAGACCGTAATTCTCTTTTATTTTGTAAATGCGGTCAAATTGCTAAACTAAACACTCAAAATCTCGGTATAAAATGGTCCATGGTTGCATTGTATATGACAAATTATAATGTAAGAAAGATATTCTGAAGCTTTTCCAAATGTACAAAACCGGGATAAACGAAGGAAACCACATTGTTTTTTGTTTGTTTAATATTTTAGCATTTAGCAATTTGTCAAGCTATATCACGGCGTATACTTTTATTTTTGAAAGAAGTCCGAGATCACCCTGCCATATGCAGGACAACTATTGATCATTGTTTATCAAGAAAGCACATTTTTTCCCGAAGTCAGACTTGAACTCGTTGACATGCCGTGAACAATAAGTAGTACTTACTAGATTGTTAGTTGAATAGCATCATATACTGATAATAGTTTTAGACGTTGGCTGGTCATGTTTTAGACGTTGGCTGGTCATGTTTTAGACGTTGGCTGGTCATGTTTTAGACGTTGGTTGGTCATGTTTTAGACGTTGGTTGGTCATGTTTTACACGTTGGTTGGTCATGTTTTAGACGTTGGTTGGTCATGTTTTGGCTGGTCATGTTTTAGACGTTGGCTGGTCATGTTTTCACGTTTTTGTGAGATTTTTTAACTCCTTGGAATTTTCCATTTGAAAGCATTTTCTAGATGGACATCTAATTATCTTTTTATAATTTGACTGCTTATGTCTGAAAAGCAATTGAGACATTTTATTTTATTTTATTCTCAATATTTCCTTCCTTACTTTAGAGATACACGACCTATTCATACAAAACCAATGAATGAAGAATCAAGAGAGACCCCTTCAAGTCACTAAATCTCCACTGGGTTATATCTCACAAATATTTAATTGACCTTTCAGTCTCTTTTCTTCTGGCCAAGTTCGAATACTAAATCAGTAAAGTACATGTATATAATGCCGGTGATATAAAAAGAAAACCGACAAGAATCGCAACCAAAAGGACAATTACCAAATTCGAATACACAAAGAGATACGCGAGACGAAGAGATCAAAAACAAAAAAAAATTTTAGTGAGTTACAGGAATCCAATAAAAACTCTAGAGTGTACTACGAAGGAGTAAAGGTCTGTACCTAGACATTCGTATCGTCGAATACTGGACGATGAAGGACTAGCTATAGCTTACAAAGTCAAATAGTGGACGATTAAGGTTTAGTTTTGGCTGACGAAAATGCAAAATCGCAATGAAAAGAAGGATTACCTGTAAGGCTTAGCGAAGCCTATGTGACGGTGATATAACTTTCCTAAGTATACGACATCAGCCTATTTATAAATCACTGTTTGTTGTGTAGCTTATTAATGAACAGCAGTTTTTTTATAAAACAAAACATTCTCAACAAGAAAAACAAACAATCACAACGTGGTAAATTAGCTTACTTTAATAATAGGTCATTTTGTGTGTTAATCGTACTTTGTTAACTATAATAATTACTGCGTTACAGACGTGTTACACAGATTACAAATTCAAAAGTTAATTACTAGGCGTAATTATTTACTATAACAAGAACCTAATTTCACTACTGACGTTAAATGCCATTATGATAGTAGGTTAAACAGTATACTTATTTTTCAATTACGGTTTAATTTGATTAATTTATAAAACAGGAAAGGCACGAACAATCATGTGGTAGGAAGCTCTTCATTACTTCCGATTTTTTTATAGAATAGGTCTAGATATGAACTTCCTTGATGCGCAAATTATTATATATATACTTATGATGTTTACCAATGATGAGTGTTTACTATCAGCAGACCAACTCATCTATTGGACAGAACATTATGGGATACTTATAGAGCTTCTCTGACGTATAGAAGTGTTTCGAACAAACAAGTGTGACAAAGCTTATAGTTGATTCACAATAAGAAAGATTAACCTCTCGAAACGTAAGTTTGCACTTTATTTTTATCGTTAAAGGTTTACTTGATCGCATTTGTATTGCTTGTTTTATATGTTTATATTTAGCTTTATGTTACGTATTGCTGGTTTTATATTTAGTGTTATGTTGCGTATAGCTGGTTTTATATTTAGCTTTATGTTACGTATTGCAGGTTTTATATTTAGTTTTATGTTGCGTATTGCTGGTTTTAAATTTAATGCGGTGTTGCGTATTGCTGGTTTCAAATTTAGTGTGGTGTTGCGTATTGCTGGTTTTAAATTTAGTGTGGTGTTGCGTATTGCTGGTTTTATATTTAATGTGGTGTTGCGTATTGCTGGTTTTAAATTTAGTGTGGTGTTGCGTATTGCTGGTTTTATATTTAGTGTGGTGTTGCGTATTGCTGGTTTTATATTTAGTGTGGTGTTGCGTATTGCTGGTTTTATATTTAGTGTGGTGTTGCGTATTGCTGGTTTTATATTTAGTGTGGTGTTGCGTATTGCTGGTTTTATATTTAGTGTGGTGTTGCCTATAGCTGGTTTTATATTTCGTGTGGTGTTGCGTATTGCTGGTTTTATATTTAGTGTGGTGTTGCCTATAGCTGGTTTTATATTTAGTGTGGTGTTGCTTATTGCTGGTTTTATATTTAGTGTGGTGTTGCCTATAGCTGGTTTTATATTTAGTGTGGTGTTGCGTATTGCTGGTTTTATATTTAGTGTGGTGTTGCGTATTGCTGGTTTTATATTTAGTGTGGTGTTGCCTATAGCTGGTTTTATATTTAGTGTGATGTGGCTTATTGCTGGTTTTATATTTAGTGTGGTGTTGCGTATTGCTGGTTTTATATTTAGTGTGGTGTTGCGTATTGCTGGTTTTATATATTAAGTGTGGTGTTGCTTATTGCTGGTTTTATATTTAGTGTGGTGTTGCCTACAGCTAGTTTTATATCTAGTGTGGTGTTGCGTATTGCTGGTTTTATATTTAGTGTGGTGTTGCTTATTGCTGGTTTTATATTTAGTGTGGTATTGCGTATTGCTGGTTTTATATTTAGTGTGGTGTTGCGTATTGCTGGTTTTATATTTAGTGTGGCGTTGCGTATTGCTGGTTTTATATTTAGTGTGGTGTTGCGTATTGCTGGTTTTATATTTAGTGTGGTGTTGCGTATTGCTGGTTTTATATTTAGTGTGGTGTTGCGCATTGCTGGTTTTATATTTAGTGTGGTATTGCGTATTGCTGGTTTTATATTTAGGGTGGTGTTGCTTATTGCTGGTTTTATATTTAGTGTGGTGTTGCGTATTGCTGGTTTTATATTTAGTGTTGTATTGCGTATTGCTGGTTTTATATTTAGTGTGGTGTTGCGTATTGCTGGTTTTATATTTAGTGTGGCGTTGCGTATTGCTGGTTTTATATTTAGTGTGGTGTTGCTTATTGCTTGTTTTATATTTAGTGTGGTGTTGCGTATTTTATATTTAGTGTGGTGTTGCGTATTGTTGGTTTTATATTTAGTGTGGTGTTGCGTATTGCTGGTTTTATATGTAGTGTGGCGTTGCGTATTGCTGGTTTTATATTTAGTGTGGTGTTGCGTATTGCTGGTTTTATATTTAGTGTGGTGTTGCTTATTGCTTGTTTTATATTTAGTGTGGTGTTGCCTACAGCTAGTTTTATATCTAGTGTGGTGTTGCGTATTGCTGGTTTTATATTTAGTGTGCTGTTGCGTATTGCTGGTTTTATATGTAGTGTGGCGTTGCGTATTGCTGATTTTATATTTAGTGTGGTGTTTCGTATTGCTGGTTTTATATTTAGTGTGGTGTTGCGTATTGCTGGTTTTATATTTAGTGTGGTGTTGCGTATTGCTTGTTTTATATTTAGTGTGGTATTGCGTATTGCTGGTTTTATATTTAGTGTGGTGTTGCTTATTGCTGGTTTTATATTTAGTGTGGTGTTGCGTATTGCTGGTTTTATATTTAGTGTGGTATTGCGTATTACTGGTTTTATATTTAGTGTGGTGTTGCTTATTGCTGGTTTTATATTTAGTGTGGTGATGCGTATTGTTGGTTTTATATTTAGTGTGGTGTTGCGTATTGCTGGTTTTATATTTAGTGTGGTATTGCGTATTGCTGGTTTTATATTTAGTGTGGTGTTGCGTATTGCTGGTTTTATATGTAGTGTGGCGTTGCGTATTGCTGGTTTTATATTTAGTGTGGTGTTGCGTATTGCTGGTTTTATATTTAGTGTGGTGTTGCCTATTGCTGGTTTTATATTTAGTGTGGTATTGCGTATTGCTGGTTTTAAATTTAATGCGGTGTTGCGTATTGCTGGTTTCAAATTTAGTGTGGTGTTGCGTATTGCTGGTTTTAAATTTAGTGTGGTGTTGCGTATTGCTGGTTTTATATTTAATGTGGTGTTGCGTATTGCTGGTTTTAAATTTAGTGTGGTGTTGCGTATTGCTGGTTTTAAATTTAGTGTGGTGTTGCGTATTGCTGGTTTTATATTTAGTGTGGTGTTGCGTATTGCTGGTTTTATATTTAGTGTGGTGTTGCGTATTGCTGGTTTTATATTTAGTGTGGTGTTGCGTATTGCTGGTTTTATATTTAGTGTGGTGTTGCCTATAGCTGGTTTTATATTTCGTGTGGTGTTGCGTATTGCTGGTTTTATATTTAGTGTGGTGTTGCCTATAGCTGGTTTTATATTTAGTGTGGTGTTGCTTATTGCTGGTTTTATATTTAGTGTGGTGTTGCCTATAGCTGGTTTTATATTTAGTGTGGTGTTGCGTATTGCTGGGTTTATATTTAGTGTGGTGTTGCGTATTGCTGGTTTTATATTTAGTGTGGTGTTGCCTATAGCTGGTTTTATATTTAGTGTGATGTGGCTTATTGCTGGTTTTATATTTAGTGTGGTGTTGCGTATTGCTGGTTTTATATTTAGTGTGGTGTTGCGTATTGCTGGTTTTATATATTAAGTGTGGTGTTGCTTATTGCTGGTTTTATATTTAGTGTGGTGTTGCCTACAGCTAGTTTTATATCTAGTGTGGTGTTGCGTATTGCTGGTTTTATATTTAGTGTGGTGTTGCTTATTGCTGGTTTTATATTTAGTGTGGTATTGCGTATTGCTGGTTTTATATTTAGTGTGGTGTTGCGTATTGCTGGTTTTATATTTAGTGTGGCGTTGCGTATTGCTGGTTTTATATTTAGTGTGGTGTTGCGTATTGCTGGTTTTATATTTAGTGTGGTGTTGCGTATTGCTGGTTTTATATTTAGTGTGGTGTTGCGCATTGCCGGTTTTATATTTAGTGTGGTATTGCGTATTGCTGGTTTTATATTTAGGGTGGTGTTGCTTATTGCTGGTTTTATATTTAGTGTGGTGTTGCGTATTGCTGGTTTTATATTTAGTGTTGTATTGCGTATTGCTGGTTTTATATTTAGTGTGGTGTTGCGTATTGCTGGTTTTATATTTAGTGTGGCGTTGCGTATTGCTGGTTTTATATTTAGTGTGGTGTTGCTTATTGCTTGTTTTATATTTAGTGTGGTGTTGCGTATTTTATATTTAGTGTGGTGTTGCGTATTGTTGGTTTTATATTTAGTGTGGTGTTGCGTATTGCTGGTTTTATATGTAGTGTGGCGTTGCGTATTGCTGGTTTTATATTTAGTGTGGTGTTGCGTATTGCTGGTTTTATATTTAGTGTGGTGTTGCTTATTGCTTGTTTTATATTTAGTGTGGTGTTGCCTACAGCTAGTTTTATATCTAGTGTGGTGTTGCGTATTGCTGGTTTTATATTTAGTGTGCTGTTGCGTATTGCTGGTTTTATATGTAGTGTGGCGTTGCGTATTGCTGATTTTATATTTAGTGTGGTGTTTCGTATTGCTGGTTTAATATTTAGTGTGGTGTTGCGTATTGCTGGTTTTATATTTAGTGTGGTGTTGCGTATTGCTTGTTTTATATTTAGTGTGGTATTGCGTATTGCTGGTTTTATATTTAGTGTGGTGTTGCTTATTGCTGGTTTTATATTTAGTGTGGTGTTGCGTATTGCTGGTTTTATATTTAGTGTGGTATTGCGTATTACTGGTTTTATATTTAGTGTGGTGTTGCTTATTGCTGGTTTTATATTTAGTGTGGTGATGCGTATTGTTGGTTTTATATTTAGTGTGGTGTTGCGTATTGCTGGTTTTATATTTAGTGTGGTATTGCGTATTGCTGGTTTTATATTTAGTGTGGTGTTGCGTATTGCTGGTTTTATATGTAGTGTGGCGTTGCGTATTGCTGGTTTTATATTTAGTGTGGTGTGGCGTATTGCTGGTTTTATATTTATTGTGGTGTTGCGTATTGATGGTTTTATATATAATGTTGTTATGCTTATTCTATTGGTAAGTCTCTGTTATCTGTGACTTTGTACTAATATTGTGTTTTTTTTAACTTGTTCCCGGTCTAAAAATAGCTTATGTTCGGCAAGGCAAATCGATCATGACAGAACTAGAAATTGAATGTAGTGCATTACATTTTTTCCATAAGCATGGTCAGGTTTTCCTCTTTTATCATCCAGCATTACACTTGCCCAGATGCTTGGATTAAAGTCTGTTGGTCCAGCATAAAAGTACATACTGTTTACCTCACTATTACGTCATTGATAGATCCACACAGCTGCTCAGTGCGTCATGGGCTGGTGGGTAAAGAGGCGCCTTTTCGATGAGGTAGTCAAGATTATTATATAAAAATCCTATTCAGGGACTGCTTTGTTTAAACAGTGTCATGCACTTATTTAGAGACGCTTTGTACGCAATTTCTTAGCCACTGCAAAAGAAAATTCTCCAAAGTTTCCCAACACTCCATTCTCCTGAGAATCAAATTTCCTGTTTTTTGCGCATCCTATTTCCAGTCATTGGTGCATTCTATTTCCCAACTGCTAGCTTGACTTAACATTAAATCAACCAAGTTTGTTGTTCATTTATCGTGGAGTTGTTGATATATAAGACCTATCAGTTTAGCTTGGTACAAGGGTCGAGATTCGGAAAAACTTTAAACGAGACATTCATTATCACACTAAAAAAATATCACTAGTGTATCCTATGTGCATTTCGTTAAAACTTCATTATATCTGTTGTGGATTTTTTTCTTTTCCGTCCGTCCGAAGAGGTATGTTTGAAAACCATGTAGCTTGGTTGGATGTGGACACGAGTGTGAAAACCCTGTAGCTTGGTTGGATGTGGACACGGGTGAAAACCCTGTAGCTTGTTTGGATGTGGACACGAGTGTGAAAACCCTGTAGCTTGGTTGGATGTGGACACGAGTGTGAAAACCCTGTATCTTGGTTGGATGTGGACACGAGTGTGAAAACCCTGTAGCTTGGTTGGATGTGGACACGAGTGTGAAAACCCTGTAGCTTGGTTGGATGTGGACACGAGTGTGAAAACCCTGTAGCTTGGTTGGATGTGGACACGAGTGTGAAAACCCTGTAGCTTGGTTGGATGTGGACACGAGTGTGAAAACCCTGTATCTTGGTTGGATGTGGACACGAGTGTGAAAACCCTGTAGCTTGGTTGGATGTGGACACGAGTGTGAAAACCCTGTAGCTTGGTTGGATGTGGACACGAGTGTGAAAACCCTGTAGCTTGGTTGGATGTGGACACGAGTGTGAAAACCATGTATCTTGGTTGGATGTGGACACGAGTGTGAAAACCCTGTAGCGTGGTTAGATGTGGACACGAGTGTGAAAACCCTGTAGCTTGGTTAGATGTGGACACGAGTGTGAAAACCCTGTAGCTTGCTTGGATGTGGACACGAGTGTGAAAACCCTGCAGCTTGTTTGGATGTGGACACGAGTGTGAAAACCCTGTAGCTTGTTTGAATGTGGACACGAGTGTGAAAACCCTGTAGCTTGGTTGGATGTGGACAAGGGTGAAAACCCTGTACCTTGTCAACCCTTTGGGGTCATTCTTGGCGTGGATATTCTATTTCGATGATTTATAATAAAACTGACAATCCACATATATCCTTTATGTTCAGTGTTTGTACACAAGTGTCGCTGAAGAGAGAGCATTGATAGACTGTCCATTGTAGATATGTGTAAACGGACTGGTATTAAAAATCATTTTAAACAACATAAGTGATATCGTAGGAAATTTTGTGAGGAACTCATATCAAAATCATTAACTCAAGTTGCATATTTAATTTTTGTTCAATGGGTCAATTAACATATCGTTAGAGGTCAATTAGGTCAATGGATTCGATCAAGTGGTCATTGATGCGAAAGATTTCTAACGAAGATAGATTTTTCAAAAACCCATTTTTGAGCGTATCAAAATACACATCCATATCAATTCTAGAAAAAAATACTTTTTAATACTCATAATAGCAAAAATTCAGTCATGAATAAAATATACAAAGTACAAATAACACATTCTATTGATCCGCCCTCCTTAATCATTTATACGCATATTATGTTTTGTGTCACATTTATGTCCATTATTATTATGATATGATCCATGTTTAAGGAATACTTTCCTTTAACATTATGGGTTAGGATCTGTAATCATATGTGGATATGACTCTTGCTTTCAACCATGAATGTAGGTTTAATTATTGAACTATTATATGTCGATTTAGTCGCAAACATTTGTGAATTTAAATCCAGCGTAAACGTCTTGTGTGTGTTTTTGAAATGATTTATTTAATTGAAATTAATAGAAACGCAATTTTACAAGCATCGTTTATGTATGCCTTCCCACTCGCTTTTCGTCCACACTAGAAGTCTGGCTATCTTCTTGTATGTATTTCTCTGCTTTTTAATAACAGTATGCAGCTACTCCAACAAAATTACTATTCTTTTAAGCTATACACCGTTAAAGATATTTTTATCGCCAAAATTTGAGAAAACTGGCGAAGATTATCTTAGGCCGTACACGACATATTTGGGTTTTTTTACGTTTGCAACAAAAACTAGTTCCCGAACGGTCGTTAATGCAACTATGAACGTATCTGGGAGCTAAAAGTTTCAGCCCTAAAATGACTATAAAGGTAAACGAGAGTAAGATAAGAATTCTTATAGAATAAAAGTATGTTTTGAGTCTTTCAGAACATTTTATCGCTTATTTTCACTACCACGAAACAACGTAAGAAATACTCGGCAGAGCTCGGATTTCTACCTGTTTCTAATGATTGTACAAAAATAACATTTTATGACATATAATGTATGTGAAGCATGTTGTCCGAAATATTTTCCATTATATCATTTATATTTATATAGTTTTGTGTTTAAACAGGAAACTTATTTTTATGATTTAATGTGTCCCTATGAATACATGTATTATTATATTGAAAAATTATAACTGATACTCAAATTCATATATTTCATGCTGTGAACACAGACAGGAAAACGGAACTGATTAACACTTATACAAGCCTATCTCCGTCAAGATGTCATAACTGCCAACTTGCTATATTTAGACTTAAAAATAAACAAAAAACATAAAAAGATTAAAAAAATAAAATTACGAGGAAGCCTCTTTTTTAACAATTTTAGTTTGACGTATATTATTTTCACTGATAAATCGAGTTTTTCTTTACATCGTTCAAAAATCTTCAATTATTGCGCGAGGCTGTTGATCAGAGTCCAGAAGAAAAACTTAGTTTCTTATTGGTTAATTGCAATAATCGTCAATTGAAACAAATCTTTGATAAATTTTTGTATTTTTACTAAGCCAACTATATTTTGTGTGTTATTGTAAGCGATATAATGGCCGGTAATAAAGTTTTTAAAGAATAACATTTGTGCGACCTTGAACACACGTGGAGAATGGCAATAATATATCGATCATTCACAGCCGGGTGATAATGATTGATATTTTGGTTTAACTAGCGATAAATACCGTACCTCAAATGACGTCAATTTTGCATAAGTAGACATCTGTTGTTCTTTGGTCCAATAAACCAGAACGCTATATGAGCCCGCGTCACATGAAACTGTCGTCCATTGCTAGTGAGGAACGAGTGGTTAAAGTAGTTCGTCTAATAATAATCATTTTGTCTGTCAACACTAAAATTGCGGGTTCGAGTCTCATAGCAGACAGGATGTACTAAACTCCTAGCTCAATTGACAAGGATTGCCAGTTTTCTCAGTGAACAACATTCAAACAAAACAAAACAATTTAACATTATTCGTAAAATCGTTAAATATTGGTTCTGAATCAATATTTTTTCTCACCGATTTTTATTTATAATTAAATTATTAAATTAAAGTCTTAAAATTAAATTTACAACATTTGTACTTAAACTGTGCTCTACCTAAATTAAAACTGTACGTCATGATATACACGTAGCTGAAAAATTACTGAAAATAGGGTTAATCCAGTCAGACAAACTAAACATTAATTGCTGAAATATCTTTGTAATTGGAAACCTGACTTTATTCCGGATTCTTCGTTTTATAATACGTCATAATTTGAAGTGTCCTTTTTAAGACGAACTCTTTATATCTAAAACGATGTATCTCTGCTTCCGGTTATTATACATTAACGTAAAATCAACAGCAATTAACAGACCAATAAGGTAGTGTAGAATGGACCAATCACTGATGATGTAGGTATTATTAGGGATGATTACTACAGTCGTCATTCATAGTATAGATACAAGATTAAATCATAATCGGGTCATTTCTGAGACTGGTTCAGCAAACCCAGAAGTAAGTTTTATTGTTTTGTTAGTTTCTGTGATCAAATTTGCTTTGTTATTGAAATAGAAAAGGGTGTTGGTTCATAACAAAATGTGTTCGTCCCGTAATCAACAAATGATTTGTTTTATTCTAATTTATATATATATAGTGTATATATAGAACAGTTTGGGATCTGAAGCATTAGAAAAGTGTTTCTAATTTGACTGGTTTAAAAACAAAATCCGCGGAGCCGACTGATCACAAAAGGATCGCTAACTTTGCGTAAAACTTGTTATTTGAAGTAAAATACTTATCTAATATACAACGAATTCTAGACTTCATTTTCTTTAACATTTTCTCTATATAAATATGGTTTTTTTGTAAAATTTAAACACTATTTTTGACTCAAATTGTCTTTTTTTTTCCATTTGCTAGGTCTAGATTACCTAAGCGACATTTGGTATAACGATTAGAATTTTTATAATAATCGCCCTATATCTAAATTATTCGGATTTTTAGTATTTTAGGGTTTGGGCGCTATTGATGAGTCTTGATTATACGAAACGCGCGTCTGGCATATTACATTTTATAGCCTTAGTATATTTGATTTCAGTTTTTTTAAACAGACCGAATCTGCTCGAATGTTTCGGCATAACAACAGTTAAAAAATTGTCTTTCACCACTTACGGACAATAAGGGACCGACCATATAACTAGCAGGGGGGCTTGGTTTTTTCCTAAAAAAAATATTTTGAAAATTATTTTTGATGAAAACAATATTTTGGAAGCAGAGGGTAAGAAAAAAAATATTCCGAAGAAGGATTTCTGCTAAATAAAATAATGCTTATAATGAAAAAAAAATATTCTGTCGCGACGCCTTAAAAAAATAAATATTTTTTCTGACCAAAACAAAAAACCAAGGCCCCCCTTCAAGTTAAATAGTCTGTCCCTTATACCTGAATTAAGAGGCTTTGGGGTTTTCAGTTCCTGAGGTAATAATCTCTGGGTTTTTAGTACCTGAGGTAGGAATCTGTGAGGTAAGAAGCACTTAGGTTTGTAGTTAGCACTCTAGATAGATTTTCATCTATATCGCAACATTTGTATAATATGTATAGTATGAATAAGAAGAAATTGTAGCACAATGAGAAAAACAGAATTTTCAAACCTTGACCTCCCAGATAAAGTTATTGATATACTATACGGCGTTTAAGCATGTATTCAGTTTTATTTTTTGAATTTTGAGTGTAGAAAGTTGGCGTATGTGAGTAACTGACGTTATTATAAATAGTCGTACTTCACATCACAAACCTATATCCTCAAAAGTCACTGTTACAAATCCTTAATAAATTGTAGACATAATTTAATGACACTACATGTCATCGCGGATGTTGTTATTAAATTAGATTAACACCCTTATTGTTAAAAGAGTTTTTTTCCGCCCTAGATATAGAATACATATATTTAGTTAAATTTAAACAAAAAATATTTATCAACATTTCATAATATTACAATTAACGCCCTTGAAATGTACAGCAGGATTAGGGAACATTGTACCTTAAGGATTAGGGAACATTGTACCTTAAGGATTAGGGAACATTGTACCTTAAGGATTAGGGAACATTGTACCTTAAGGATGTGCACAAATCGATGTACATAAACTAACGAAGTTAATCTTACTTTTAAATATTGTCTATATATATATTAAGTTGTTGTATTAAGTTGAAGTAAAATTATGTTAAATTTAGGTGACATTCAAAGTTGTATGTTGTCCTTCAGACTTCAATTCCAGTTTTGGCGGGCTTAGAGCATGAAATACTCTGAGCCCTACCGAAGCACTAGTTCTATTCTAGTTTTAGTGGGTTTTGACAATTAAATGCTCAGAGCCCTTCGGAGACCAGACTTCAGTTTTAGTAGGTTTTATGTTGCTTATGTTATGTGTGTGTTGTGTGTGTAATTTTTTTGTGTGTGTTTGATTTTCATTGCCTTTGTCTTTCTCAACCCTGCTGTCCTTATCCTCGTATAATTTTCTTTGTTCCTATGCCAGAACTATATTGCGATGATTACAAATTTTTCAAATTGTATAAACACGGATCAACATTGCCCAGCAAGTCATTGTTTATTCATGTCATGTGATGATGTGTTTATAAATCGCACACAAATATCAGAAATGACATGTTTTAATTTCTGATCAAAATTCGCCATTTTTTTTTTATTTCTGTTAACCATCAATTATCTTGGCTATATTTATGTCGAGAAAAAAATCATTTAACGAAATGCAGATGAACCAACAGGAAAACAATTTTTACAGCCACCGTAAAAGTATGGAGAGTTGCATGGTTATAGTAAAAATTTAAAATATTTCATATGATGGAATACGCTCACTCTGTTTTTAAATCTATTAAAGAAAAGCACATGGCATCGATACTATTTGAAACGTTGTAGAAAATATGATAAATTTAAAAATAGCTTTTTATTTCAAAATTCATGCTTTGTGTGGATTTCCGTCCTTTGGCCAACCCCACTAGTTTAGGAACAACAAAAGCTTATCACTGAGGTCAGTGAGGGTTTAATTCTCACTGCAGGTAGGGTGCGCTCGATTCCAGTCTTAATTGATGAGAAAGTTGCGGGATCGAGTTCACTGCGTGCAGGGTTCTCTCGACTCCAATCGTAATTGACAGGGATTGCCAGTTTTTCTACAGAAGTTCCGGGTTTTCTTCCTCCCCTAATAAAAACTGGACGCCTTGATATAGCTAGATTTGTTGAAAGTTTTGTCGTTAAACACCATTCAAACAAACAAGCAAATCATTTTAAAAAATTTAATTACTTCACAGGATTTTCATGTAACTTTATTAAAACTTATAAAATATTATATGGGTCGAATATGGGATAACGTAAAGATGATCAAGTTGTATACTTTGGAAACAAACCAAATGTTCGGAAATTTCGCGGTCTTTTGAGCTCATAAAGATAGGCGAACACTTTTTTGGTTGGGAAATTTAGCCTGAAAATAAATTAAGTGTTCGTGTTGACTGTTAACAGCTTTCATTACTTTATTTGTATATGTGACGATTAGTTCATATTACTTATATTTACTTTTGTACAGATAAGTACAAGATAGCTTAATGGTTAAGGTAGTTAGTCATCAATTATTGATCACGTTCCTGTCACCACTGAGTACGGTTTTGAGTCTTACTGCTTGAAGAATTAGCTCGAATTCAACCCTAATTGACAACCAAAGTTCGGAAGTTTTCACAGGCTTCCTACCCAAGTAAAAAGCTTAACAATTTCTGAAAGTGACGTTAAACCCCATTCAATAAAATTCATGTTGTGTTATACATGTAAATGTACATGATTATTGACAACAGTTTGTACTGGACATCAGGTTATTATCATAAATTAGCACAATAAGAAACCAATAAACAGAATAGTAAGACTAAGTACGTCAGTAATTACTTTAATTATCAATCAATTAGCATACAGAACAAAGACATATTAAAATAATTGGTAACAAGCTTAAAATAGAAAAATATAATGCCCGTTTAATTTGTACGTGAATTTAATTTATAATTTTAGTAAGCTTGAATACAGATATATTAAAACCGTATGATGTTATAAGTCATTTGTGAAATGATGAGATCTGTAACGGGTTGGGTTGACTAAATGACGGAAATCTTTTACTATTGTAAGCATGGAGAGTAGCACTCACCAAACACGCTATATAGTTTTATATCAGTATTGTGAACGCCAACCCTGACAACTCTCAATAGAGGGTATCCAGTATGCACAAGCAGCTCTTTAGATTGACCAACAAAAAGAAAGTCAGTACCCAGATACATAGTGGGAAGTCATTTTATATAAATCGTCAACTAATAATTAAGGACATATATGTTCTATTTTATGCCTGCCTTGTAAATATACACAACTATCAAAACAAGATCTTAAGTGTTCATATTTAAAGGAAACTAACAGACTTACAGTTACTCAAATTTACAGGGAAACTCTTTACAGATACTTGTATATAAACACACAGACTTTAATTTCAACAAGTTTATTAATAAAAAAAAACAAAAAACAATGTTTCCTTATGTTATCTATAATGCATATACAAAAAGATGACTTCTAAGAAAACAACGGCTATATGATCAATTATATTATTTATTTGGGGTAAGTAGCCCGAATGAGAAACCTCTACTTTCGGCAGGTATACATTTTGTAATACATAAGGGTTGAAATAGGACACCCATAGAACTAAGTAAGTTGTTGTTTGGTAAAGAGATTTGAGAAACGTGTTTTACATTAAATGTGAATAAAAATTCATCAAACCACACAGACTAAATATTGCTAAAAGACATAATGGTTGTATGTTATTTTCAGACAATTACAACATTTATCGCAGACTGATAATTAGAAGACGATTGCGACTGATAATAATTCGTCTGATATCTTAATGACATTGAATGCTCGATTCTGTCCGACAGGTGGAATTTCCGACAACTTTCAATTTAATGATAAAGCATGAATGGCGGAAGTGTGAAGCAGGTTTTAGCAAGGCATGAAATTAATGAGGAATGAAATGTTTCAAGTGCTTTGTAAACAATGAATAAATATGTTAACTGCATTGATGAGCTGTATGCGTATGTTCACTTCACTAAGATTATCTTGGGTCAGCCTAGAATGGGTCAATTTTACATAGACTATTAGTCTACTTTATTGTTCGAATCTGTATATTTCGAACTGTTACTGAATATAACGTTAAGAAACAATCCATTATGGTACATGATAAAAAAGGATGGGGTAACGTACTCCATTTAAGACCGGAACTTGAGACCAAGTTTCTACGCTGCAACTGTGGTTTTATATTTTTGGTATTGTTCATGGAATGAATACATTTTTAGGTCTCAATTCCAGTTGATAATTTGACATGATGTGTTGAAAAAGCGACTCCCAAATTTTACTTTCGGCATTTCAAAACAAGTGGAACAGTGATTATGAATAGGAGATTTCTTGGTTTTATGCGTTTTGAGACATTTTTTTTTAAAGTGATAGACAATTGTTGTTTATTCTCGGATGAAAAAAACTATATTTAACCAGAAATTTACGAATTATAAATTACGTCAAACAAGGTATATCATTACATCGTAATATATCGCCAGTTTAGTATATCATTACTTAAGGAATACTTCAAATTTCTGAACAGATTATACGATATAATATGGTTTGGGTCTGTTTACGCCTAATAAACCGCGAAGCGGTTTATGAATGGTGTAAACAGACCCAAACCATATTATATCGTATAATCTGTTCAGAAATTTGAAATATTCCTTATAATTTAATTTTAACTATAAATCTTATCAATTTTTGCGGTAAAAGCGTCGATGACGTCGTGGAACTATTTGAATTTTAACGGCGTTAGAATAGGTCATAGGTCACGCAAGTTATTTTTTATAATATGGGTTGCCCGATTTGAATTGACCAATCAGATTTCAGCTTACAAAGCAAATTAAATTATATCGTCATATATCGCCAGTTCAGTATATCATTACATCGTCATATATCGCCAGTTCAGTACTTTTTATGAAGTAAAAAATTACAAAATCCCTTAAAACACAACAGAACAGTTTTTTTAATCAATTTGCGTTATATATATCTGCGTCAGTTTGGTGTTTTTTTCATGTCATCAGTTCGCGACAATTCTGTTCAGCGCATTGATGATTCCGATTGGTAAGCAAGGTTATGGATCCTGATAGACAATTGTTGTTTATTCTCGGATGAAAAAAACTATATTTAACCAGAAATTTACGAATTATAAATTACGTCAAACAAGGTATATCATTACATCGTAATATATCGCCAGTTTAGTATATCATTACATCGTCATATATCGCCAGTTCAGTATATCATTACATCGTCATATATCGCCAGTTCAGTACTTTTTATGAAGTAAAAAATTACAAAATCCCTTAAAACACAACAGAACAGTTTTTTTAATCAATTTGCGTTATATATATCTGCGTCAGTTTGGTGTTTTTTTCATGTCATCAGTTCGCGACAATTCTGTTCAGCGCATTGATGATTCCGATTGGTAAGCAAGGTTATGGATCCTGGTACATTAAAGAATTTTGACGACTTATAGGAGTTATTTCCTCTAATTAATTGAAAATACAATTTTTACTATTGTCATTTATGAACCAGATAACATAGAACTTGGGGTTTTCACTGTGGGCGTCATTGACCATGAACTTGAAAGGTCACAATGTGAAAGGTAAAGGTCACATTCTAATTTATGACCCTGCGTTGTGGTTGTGTGCAATTCTTCTCCTGAACCACAGCAGATATATAGTAAATCTTTTACCAAAATGTAAAACATTATAAGGTCAGTAACTATGACATCCATTCATCGCTGTTGTTGATTGTTGACCTTCAATAAGGTCAATGTCACAAGTTAGGAGGTCAAGGTCAAGTTTCTTTTTTCTTAATTTTTCATTTTCCATGCATATAAAATTATTCTTTCTTATCCTTTGGATAAATAATAGATGCAAATAGTCAAAGGTCCAGAACAATTTAGTTCTTTAATGTCCCATTTTGTTACCTTTCTTATAAATGATATACGAATGGTTATTTTTTTATTTCTTTATATTGTGCAATGGAAAGGGGTTCCGGGAATGTTCACAGTGTCATAAAATTTAACATTTCTGATTTCAACAATATCTACATAGTTTTTATTCAAATTTGTTAATTTTTTAAAACAAAGAATGCATAATGTTTCTGGATTAATTTAAAGGTTTTTTAATTAAGGTACATGAGGGTATTCCTTTAAGTTGCAAGCCTCTTACTCGTTCCAGGGATTTTTGCTTTGATTATTCTTCCATCGGCGAAGCAATGCTTAGCATTTACCAGACCACGTTTGTCTTCAATGACAAGGGTTATGGTCCAGCCTTGTGGAATAACTTATATATATATAAACCCTTTTCTGAGGTTTTTCAATGAGGTATATAAGCAACAACAAAAAAACAGACAGTTGTGGTTATCTATTGTAGAATGTAGTAAAATATTGTGAAAATGAATCTTCATACGATTATATTGTTTATTTAATAAAATACAAAGCGAAAACATTTAATGCTTCAAAATGGGTAAATCCAGAGAAGTTCAAATGGATAATTCCTTAGAATTTAAAAAAAAATCTGACACGTCAATAACTTTTCATTTGCCGCGGAGAAATGTAATATAATATATACATTTTAAGGACGTACATGCAACCATTGAGTCGATGCCTGTATCAGCAGCCCAGTAATGACACTTCAGTGTATAAAAAAAATTATTGATCCGTCCAGTGTAATTGTTTACTAAAGCCCTGTCTTAAGATCTAATATAGCTTTATTCCAAAGTGTCGATGTCCTTAGACGGATTAGGCATAGCTGGAGAATTTTTGTGACGCATGCTTCTAAAAATCTTATTTGTTTATCCTATCATCAATATTTCTTGCTTGAGTGCGATTGATGAGTCTTGATAAACGAAACTTGCGTTTGGCGCATCAAATTTCATAATCTTGGTATCTTTGATGAGAATTTTTAGCTTCGCTTAGAGCTAGTCCCTATATTAATTTCGTGCATTGTATACTTTGCTTTCATTACAATTTCTTATCAAAGGATACTTATTTTCCTGGGGCACCCAAAACCACGAATTCACTTCATGTTGCTCCGATGATAAAATTATAAAAATACATGATTTTTTTCAAACCGTGAAAATTTGTTCCAACAAAGTACAAAAATCAATATAATTATTTTTCACATTTTTTTCAGGTCAACCATGAACAGCACAGCCCAAGACAACATGACCGACACGGCACATGTACATGTTGAAAAGACAGACAACGTAGCAGAAATGATGAATGTCGCTAAGATAATGCATTGGTATAGTAGTGTGGTTGCTGGTACCATCTTAGTGGTCATAGGTCTGATCGGAAATATCTTGTCTATTATAGTATGGAATCGAAGGTCGCTCAAGTCCTCAACCGGAACCTACTTGATTGCGCAGGCGGTGGCTGATATTGGTTTGTTGCTATTCTTCTTTTTCACGGACAGCATAGTTATGATGATCCCGGAAATTAAACAGCAGTATTCCTACGGCGTTTTCTTTTCTTACATTGGTTATCCAGTTTTCTTTTTATTTGTGATTATCAGTATATGGACCACTGTTGGCGTCACAGTTGACCGCTACATACAGGTGTGCTGGTTTATGCATTCAAAGGTACGAGTTATGTAACTTTTGTTAGATTTGATGTTAATTCTGCTGTATGAGCAGTGAAAACCGATTTATTTTCGCGGGTACCAATTTTCACGAATCATGCAATTTTAAACATTTCGTAAGAACTTATTTTCGCGGTTTTTTAAATAGAGAAAATAACAAAATTAGTAACCTGGAAAAATAATTACGTTTACAATAAAGCCAATGCAAGATGCGCGAGAGAGTGACTCTATGAATTGTATTCAATAATCTTTAATCCACATAATCAGTTTTCTTGATAAACACCCTGGTCCTTACTTATGCTGCCTTCGTCAGGCAAACCTGGATGCAAACAAATTGCTGAAAGAAGAATAAAAACAAACATTCAATTATATTATGTCAAATGTGCAGCATCAATGTCATTGAAGATGAAATCCACTACTTTTTCCATTGACCTAAATACAACGAAATAAGAAAAGAATCATTCAAAGATATTTTTATAAGAAATGAATTTGAAACATATGTAAAATTAATGTCCTCTTCAAGTCATTTGCAGTATGTTGCACTGTTTATAAAAAAGTCGTTAGAACAGAGGAAAGTGGACTCTGTTACTGCATGATTTGGATTTTATTTTATTTAATAATGTCTTATAAAATTTATATCTGTTTATTGTTTGTGTATAATTTTGTAACTGTAGTGCCATCCACCCCTCGGGGTATAAATGTGCTAATAATACATAAATAAATAAATAATAAAGACATTGCCTCTTGTAAATTTAAAGAATTTAAAAAAATTATTACAAATCTTCTATTATTATCGTAAAGTTTTATCTGACTTTCAGTCCATGTGCAGTATAAAGAGGGCGCTGCATGGTGTTGGAATCATCAGTTTGCTGTGTTTTGTCGTCAACATTCCTCATTTCTGCACCTACCATCCAGTCCAGGAAAGAAATGCAACGGACGATGCTTACGCATATACTGAGTTCGGTAAAGGCCATGGAAGTCAGAACTATGAATTCTGGGTACATTGTATGTTTCTAGTACTGGTTCCGTGGCTGTCTATACTGGTAATGAATGTGATGATAATACGACAGGTGTTAAAAACTGGTGCCAAGATGAGCGACAGAAAGAGCGTCTATTCTAAGGAAAAATCAAAAAAAGCCGAGAACCAACTGACAACCCTTCTTCTCACTGTGACCTTCACCTTTTTGTTCCTGATCGCATTGCAGTGCATTACACAGTGTTTCTTCATGCTTAAACCAGGACAGGTAAGTTTATTTATATGTATACTACTAAACTTTTGTTATAAGTGTAGTTCTTTTACTGTGACACGTGTATTTTAACAATGAACACAGAACACGTAGTGTGGTAGTAATATGCATCCGCAAATGACATGGCGTATTGCATGTCATCGTGTATTGCATGGCCGCCTTCATGTACGAGGCTTCATTATCACGTCATTGATTTGCAATAAATGCTTTTGATTGATCTTTTTTTGCAAAAATGAATAATTATAGAAAGAATAACAATAGTAGTGTCTTTGTTTTGTCAAAACCATGTCCCAATTAAGGTATAACCATCTATATAGTCTCGATCATCCAGACGCTTAATTGCATTTGTGCATCTGGATTCATCTCTATATTGAACTCGTTATCATTACGCCCAAAACTGGGCGTAATTTTCGATTGGATGATATTTTTATTGTCTAAAAAATTACTTCCGTTCATAGCAAATATGTATAAAAAATTGTACCAAAGTTTAAACTTGAATATTTTAATAATATATTACTTTACCAATTAATTAAACAAATATTATTGTTATGCACAATCAAGAGATAATCTTACTGTGACGTCATTTTATAAGTATAGACGTGTTTGCATGGGTTTCCTGGTCTAAAAATAGGCCCTAAATATAGAATAATTGTTTTGTCTCCATCTATTGGTAGCGACTGAAATTAAAACAAGGTGATCCAGACGCTTATATATATGCGTCTGGGTGATCGAGACTACCACCTATAACAACCTTGCATATCATATATTTACCGCTGACAACTAATTACTTCAATTACTAATTACTATTAATTTGCATATTTTAGACCCTTTAGTACAACTTATAATACGCTTCATTTCGCCTATTGGCCACATCACTCTCCCAATTCTGCAAATTAGATTTTAAAAAGTTCAACGGTGTTTCAGTAGTTTATTAAGAAACTAAAAAGCTCATTGAATATATAACTATAGCCTCTTTATGAGGTCGAAAGAAACATGTTTTTATCGAACTGATGTAAATATATCGACTAGGGACGATGGCTATAATCGTTTTATTATAATATTCTATATGTTTAGTGTGTTGGGGTTTTTTTTGCACATTTCATACACCTATCTCATTTTAAACAAACATCTGGTTTTATTGCCTCCTTGATATTTATCCCATAAATTGCTTCACAAAGATTTTAACTATTACACAAGTAGCAATATTTAATGTTTTAACATTTAAAATAACAGTAACACAAATTTGTAATTTTTGTAGCAAAACCATTACATGTAGATTAACCGAAACTCCAAATAAAGAAAATAAAAATCTATTTTAATTGGGATCAGTCTACCAACTCTTTATCTAAAGTAGTTTGTCCACTAACTATTTCACAACTGTTATAAGCCTTTTAATTAAAAATAGCACTGCTGCAATCATACTTTCTCAACTTCAAAATCCCCTGGGAAGGTCAGAAGGCATCTTTCGTCGGGTCATGTATTATTAGTTGTAACATTGGGACATATTTTTGATATTGATTCATGGTCATACAAGACTTGACTGTTTTCACAGTTGCGTATAAAAGGTTACAAGCCAGGAGTCCAGTCCATGCAAGACACCTTGCACGTGCAGCTCTCTTACACATCACATTCCATATCCGGACTGAAGTGCGTTTACTATACTGTTATATTGTTTTGCGGTTATTACTTTGTAACAGACTTAATAAAAACGTTAATATAAAGATGACTGCTGCTAATGGTTACACACTTGTTACCCCGTCTCGACTTCTTTTTTGTAGGTGAACAACGAACTTGTGGACGAAGCATTTGCCATCGCCAAACTGGGTATAATAATAAATTCAACCATCAACTTCTTCTTGTACTGCCTGAGTGGACGCCGTTTTCGTAAGGAACTGTGTAGCGTCATGGGATGGCGTTTCCGTTCGGATTCTACACGAAGCGGTAGCGACCTGTCTTCATCAGACCGTAGCCATTCCTCTCCAACTAAAACATCCTCGATGTGAATATTTTATGTTGAAACGTGATTACCACCTACCATCACATGCAGTGTTGTGTTAAAAGTTTTGTTGAAATCCAAACTGCCATGAGCTCTTATAAGACCTTAACACGTGATATAAATCTGTTGCTTCTTAGGAGGCGATGAAGGTAGCATGACTATTCTGATGACAAATTAAGCGTCCTATATTTTCTGATGACAAGTTAGGCGTCATATACTTTCTGATGACAAGTTAAGCGTCCTATATTTTCTGATGAGAAGTTAAGCGTCCCATATTTTCTGATGACAATTTAAGCGTCATATATTTTCTGATGACACGTTAAGCGTCCTTTATTTTCTGATGACAATTTAAGAGTCCTATATTTTCTGATGACAAGTGTCGACATTTTATGGGTCTAAGCTTCTTGTTTTTTGACAACGACTGTCTTAAGTATATGTTATACTCATTATCTTATCCTAGGTGCTGGGACCACTTATCATGGGAGATGTGGGCATTACTATTGTATGAAGACTTTGGGATTTCTTATTCGGACATTTGTTTCCATGTCCCAGGCGGCGCATATAGTTGTTCCCCAAAACGAACAGACAAGAAAAAATACTTTACAAATTTGTAAATATCACAAATAATCTTCGTATCCCACAATAAATATAAATGAACTAGCATTTGAGGGTGTTCCACTTAGTTTTAACTTGACTATATTTAAATACTGTAAGTTAGACTTCGGAAATGTTTTAGCGTTGTCATAGATTGAGAATAGCGTTATTTGCTGCCTATTGTTTTGTGTTATTTTTAATTGTTTTAAAATTAAGTTGTATAGTTTGTGAGGCAATATCATGTAATATCATACAAACAGTTTAGTATTGTACTGTTAAATAAAATTCTCCTTGTTTTCAGTTGAGATTATAAAACGACCTAATAACGAAGAAAACTTTACTGTGAGACATATTTCTAGATTTTAAAAATATCATATTTTATATAGAGAAAAGTCCAAACAGACAGTACTCTCTGTACTTTTATTTTTGTCAGGATATTTTAAGTGCGAGTTTTCTCGAGACCCATCTAAGCTGCTATTGTATTGTTAATAAAGTCATCTAAAATGTTGTATGTGTTTGTTGTCAATATCGGTCAGTCTCTAAGGTTAGCCATGGTTGATTGATTTGTGAGCAATTAAGGACGAGACCGACAAGTTACCACCCAATGACAATTTTCGAATACACGGTTATAAATAATATAATTACATACAAAAATTAATTGGGAAAAGTTTGTCATCGAACATCTACACAACGCCCGTCAGCACTGAGACTGATGGTTTGAGTCTTTCTACTGCGGAAAAGGGTGTGCTCGACTCCAACATTTCTTGAACTCACCTCAACAATTACTCGACTTTATAAATAGAACAAGAATACCTGTCTATACTATTCCACCTTTTACATGATTTTTATATTTGAATAGCGTTGTATTTAAGCTTCCTTAGTACATTTAGGTGCCTTGAAACACTACATATAATATTTTCAATATGTATGTTCCACTTAGCATCACTGCTTAAAGTGACTCCTAGATGTTTATGAAAAGTAGTAACTGGAATATCTATATTATTTAATGAAAACCTCATTTCTGGCTGTGATATATTTGAAAATAACATAATTTCTGTTTTTTTCCGGGTTAAACGACATTAACCATTTTCTTGACCACTCGTTCAGCTCTCTAAGATCGTGATCAATCACAGATTGTATCTGTGAAACGTCCCGACTAGATTAGCTGAACGACGTGTCGTCAGCAAAAATTCTGCAGAGAGAGACTTGATTTTCGGCTATATCATTAATATATATATATATATATATATATATATGATAAATAATAATGGACCTAATACCGATCCCTGAGGAACACCAGCAGTCACATTACAAAGCACAGAAGATGATTGCTTTATAACTACTCTTTGCCTATTATTTAAATAGTTTTTAAACCATTCTAATAAATTTCCATTTACACCATACGATTTCAATTTATGTAATAACCCTTTATGCCAAACTGTGTCGAATGCTTTAGAAAAATCACAAAAAACAAAGCAATTTAGTTCCTTTTTCTCGAGTGAATTTAGAATACAATTGTATATTTCTAAAAACTGATGGACTGTGGAACAGTTAGAAAGAAAACCTGACTGGTATTTATATATAAGATTATTTCTTTGCATGTGGTTAAAAACATATTTATAAATAACACGTTCCATTATCTTCCCTACGCAGCTAATGAGTGATATTGGCCTATAATTAGATGGTATTGAACTGTCGCCCTTTTTGAATATTGCAATAACAGAGTCAGAGTACCCGGAAAGAACCCCGTTCTTCGGAATAAGAAATATCCTTCCGTGTAAATTTATGTAAATTATTTCTAGAATACCAATACTTAGACAACCACCTGCCCCCTTTTCCCAACTGGGAAGTAGATATGTGATATAACAATGAGATTTTCAAGAGCTTGCTCATTAGTGGCTGTAACATCATTTTTGACCGGTAATATACCCTTTACCACATCGGTGAACTTTATTGATGGATTAAATGAAATATTAAATATTAAATATCACATGTTTTTTATTATTAAATTTTTCCCCATACCAGATCCTATTAGGACTTTACCCCTTGCCCATTGTTGAAATCTACATGGTTATATTCTGTGTAGAGGATTTTCAATAAGGAATTTGTAAAGAAATTATAAAAATATTATTCCGGGTTGGTGTTGGTTAGTTGGTTGGTAAATGGCTTAAGCTCCACTCCAACATATTTTGTTCAGCTATATAATGGCGTCCTTTTTTAATTGACGAAGCCGGAGTAGCCGGTGAAAACCCTTGGCCGTCGGTAATCACCTTGGCCGTCGGTAATCACCTTGGCCGTCGGTAATCAAGATCTGATTTGAAACCAGCCTGTCCGCAGTAAGACTCGGACCAGCAACCTCAGAGTTAAAAGAAGTTATAACCATCTACCTTAACCACTTCTGCCTCCGAGGCTTCATATTGTTGGGTGTCAATAGGCTAAAACATTTCACAGTTGAATTGATAAAACCCGAAGTAGATAAATTATATACAAGTGAACATCCGAAAGTAAAGAGATACTGGACCCGGAATAACATACAGTGAAACATTTTATAAATAGCAGCTCCGTTAACCCGTGTATTTCTTTTACCTATATACATGAACTATATTTCATTTTCCCTGGGTTATCAGGACACATTCCTTTTTTATAGCTGCCCTTTATGGAGGTGGATGGGAATGTTACCATAGCCGCCCTTTATAGAGGTGGATAGGAATGTTACCATAGCTGCCCTTTATAGAGGTGGATGGGAATGTTACCATAGCTGCCCTTTATAGAGGTGGATAGGAATGTTACCGTAGCTGCCCTTTATAGAGGTGGATGGGAATGTTACCATAGCCGCCCTTTATAGAGGTGGATAGGAATGTTACCATAGCTGCCCTTTATAGAGGTGGATGGGAATGTTACCATAGCAGCCCTTTATAGAGGTGGATGGGAATGTTACAATAGCTGCACTTTATAGAGGTGGATGGGAATGTTACCATAGCTGCCCTTTATAGAGGTGGATGGGAATGTTACCATAGCTGCCCTTTATAGAGGTGGATGGGAATGTTACCATAGCTGCCCTTTATAGAGGTGGAAGCTGCCCTTTATAGAGGTGGATGGGAATGTTACCATAGCTGCCCTTTATAGAGGTGGATGGGAATGTTACCATAGCTGCCCTTTATAGAGGTGGATGGGAATGTTACCATAGCTGCCCTTTATAGAGGTGGTTGGGAATGTTACCATAGCTGCCCTTTATAGAGGCGGATGGTAATGTTACCATACCTGCCCTTTATAGAGGTGGATGGGAATGTTACCGTAGCTGCCCTTTATAGAGGTGGATGGGAATGTTACCATAGCTGCCCTTTATAGAGGTGGATGGGAATGTTACCATAGCCGCCCTTTATAGAGGTGGATGGGAATGTTACCATAGCTGCCCTTTATAGAGGTGGATGGGAATGTTACCATAGCCGCCCTTTATAGAGGTGGATGGGAATGTTAATATAGCTGCCCTTTATAGAGGTGGATGGGGATGTTACCATAGCTGCCCTTTATAGAGGTGGATGGGAATGTTACCATAGCCGCCCTTTATAGAGGTGGATGGGAATGTTACCATAGCTGCCCTTTATAGAGGTGGATGGGAATGTTACCAACGGTTGACCATTTGTTATATTTCCTCAAAAATAGCAATAAATTAAACAAGTACTATCTTTATCTCTTAGAGATGTATGAAAAGTAGAACGGAAACTAAACGAAGACCAATAAGAGAAAAACGAGTACAAATTTATCAAACGATAGAAAGAGACAGGAAACATAAACGTTTTCTTTAATTAATGTGTTTTTGTTTGTGTGCAAAAGGGGGGGGGGGGATTATAACCGTTTGTTTGTTTGTTTAATAGTGTTTAACGCTACTTTCATCAATTTTTCAGCTATATCATGGCGTCCAGTTTTTATTGTGGGAGGAAGCCGGAGTACCCGGAGAAAAACCCCGATTAAACGTGTTGCGAACTGGTATCCAATCAAAATAAAGCTATAGTATTAGGTTGCTACACTGATGTATTAATCATGGATTTTAGAAACATGTTATTGAACAATAAGGTATTATCAAAAAGAGATTTTGCAATTAGAGCTCCATCTCCTGTCTGCACTTGAATGACGACGGACGCAAAGAAAGAAGAAGGGCATTAATGGCTTTTCAAAATCATAGAGCTAACAATAAAAACATTTAAATATCCCCAATGAAAAGGTATTTCAGAAGTTGAAGACCACAATGGGAAATAATAAAAAATACAAACCTTTGTATGTATATCTCGGTGTCATGAATTTTTTCTTGCGATATATGTAAATTTTAACTCGAAAACATTTCAAAATTTCATAAAAGAACCTATAAAAGAACCCTGGGCTGTGCGTATATAGTAAACAAAAATGTGTTATCGAACCACTGTCGTCTCATACAAGTCGTTTGGCGTTCTGACAATTACGAATTGGTAGTGACCATAATATCTTTGTGTAGTGTAGGATCATTTTTATGCACGATAGAGAGAAGTGCGTGTGTCAAGCGATCAAATCGAGAAAATAAGGCGTAAATACATCACAGGTGTGAGGATTGTTTACAGAAAGGATGGTCAACAAATCAAATATAATTCTACCCCAGACGAAATGCGCAAAGTTACACGACGTATGGTTATATCATGTAATTCTAAAAGGCATTCTTTGACATAAAAAATCAAATTCCCAAATTTAATTACGACTACCAATTGTTTTAAAACACCCGTCTGCTGGAATGATAATCGAGAAATGCAAATAGGGGTGCTTTTCAGAGTATAACATGGTAGATTGTTCGAACGCAGAATTTTCTACTATTTTTATCCAATCTGAATGCAAGTTTGTCTTCAATTAAACTATGTTACCATGGGTAAGCGTCTTTTAGTTCAAAGGTCACTATTCGAAAATAAACCGACTGAGTCGGAGAAACAGTATGAATTTACATGTGTACAGGGAAACAACTATTGGGAGAGAAACGTACATAAATCTGTTTTTCACAAATTGACTTTCACATGATCTTTTGTATCCAATGAGACATTTAAAACGGGGTTTAATAAAGAAATTAACATATGCCGGATAAAAATTCTGTTAACAGGGTTCTGACCATTAGGATCTAAAAACTTCAGAAAAAGTTTCGTTTCATTAAAACTATAAACAACAGTGTCAATTTTTACGAAAATAGATAACAAGTAATGATTAAAAAACGGTTAATGTTTGTTTGTTTTAATGGTGTTTAACGCAAATTTCAGTAAGTTTTCATTTATTTCGTGGAATCCACTTTTTATTCAGGGAAGCCGGAGTACGGAGAAAAACCCACGACCTTCGGTTGAAAAACTGACAAGCCTTGACAATTAAGATTGGAGTCGAGTGCACCCTGCCCGCAGTGAGACAAGAACTCGCAACTTCAGGGTTGACCGACCACGTAATCAACAATAGACTAACTACCTTACACATCCGGTAAACGAGGCCCTCCACCAAAAATAAAACAGTTAACAGTTCTGTAAAAATGCCGAAACACAAAAAGAAAAATTCTATCTGACTAATTAACTATGAAATATGAAGGCAAAACAAGATATATACGACGTAAAAGCAAAGATTATAAAACGCATTACAAATTCATTCAAGGATTGTTTATTCTTAAACCCAAGTGGTGAAACTCTAATTACACAAGTAAGTGGTTATTGACTTCTATTGCGTATTACTTTATACATAACATTTATTTGAATCTTGACCGAATTAATTTTGCGTCTTTACCACGCCATCATTAGACTCGAGTACTTCCTAGTTATCTGATTAGGTGAAGGACCGCGGTTGTTTTTCTACTCTTAGGCTATATTAAATTGATGATTTAAACTTTTCCTAGACAATTTAGCTTTATTTAAAACAATAATGACGCTTCTGTCCCATAACAATATGCACCGGGTCAACATTCTGTCCAAAATTTATCCTGTGTTTTTTTTCGTATAAGAACGAGCGCTGAAACCGGAAGTTCATATCCAAAAATCTACATTTTTAAAATACCAAATTTATTCTGTTTGTGTACGGCTCAAATTCCAGTATATTATGCAACAGTATATTTTACATGGTAAGCTTCCAAATGATCGTGACGAGAAACTATGAGTGTTTCGTGTGCATGATAAACACATAAAATGATCATGGCAAGAATATAAGACTGAAAAATACAAAGTTGTTTTCTCTTTTTCCCGAATATAGTTCCGTTTATAACGCGGCATTTTTGTGAATATTTTTCAATGGATTTATTGTTTTGGCTTATATGTAGAAGAAAAATATTTAAAGAAATTTTTAAACTAAATTTTTGACCAATGTGGTGAAATATAGTAATTTGAGCCAACTAACACTCAAAATCTATTGCTTATGAAATCTGTACACATTTACCATAATCGACAGTGATGCTTTTCCAGAGCTTAAAAAAATGGATTTATAAAGTTTTCTACTGTTTTATTCATACTAATATTTGTATATTAAGACTATCAAATGGTATGCTTCTTTTTAAATTGATTTCAATAGATTTTATTTTAAATAATGGTTAAAATTAATTTTGGTTTCGTTTCATGTTAAAGCGCCTATATGACATGATGGTAAAGGACACATACATTTAACTGACCAGCTTTTAGATTTGTGATAATTCGTGTGCATGATATATTTGAAATTACAATAACAAGAAAAGACAAACAATACATGTACACGACACAATTTTAAGTCCTTCGGAAAGATTAACCATTAGTGATACTTCTAAACGATAAGCTTTAACATTAACAGAAGGAGAAACAACGATCGATACATGTTTAAAAGCGATAAGCTTTGAACTACCGGGACGACAATCAACTAGCGACACATGTACCTGATAAGCCTTTGAACTACCAGGACGACAATCAACGAGCGACACATGTACCTGATAAGCTTTTTAACTACCAGGACGACAATCAACGAGCGACACATGTACTTGATAAGCTTTTGAACTACCAGGACGACAATCAACTAGCGACACGTGTACCTGATAAGCTTTTGAACTACATGGACGACAATCAACGAGCGACACATGTACGTGATAAGCTTTTGAACTACCAGGACGACAATCAACGAGCGACATGTACATGTAAACTTTTATTATGATTAGACGAAACCAGCATCTGACGTAGTCATTTTATTTGGACTGCGATAGTAATGGTACTTTTTACGTCTTGCTAGCGATTGCCGACTCCTTCATAGCTATTGTTACTAAAACGTTTTTACAATAACATCTGAAAACCACAAAAATCGGGAGAGTGCGGGGATTCTGTTACACCCATTACATAGGACAGAAATCATCAATCTGAGAAACATTTCATTCGTTTAGGGCGAAATTTTTTAATAAACTAATACTTTCATGCATGGTAACATACAGCTATTTTATAAAGTTTTGTCCCTAACATCCATCGTCATCTTGTATTGTCTGTTTTTACTTTGTTATAAAGTATGTTTTCTAGATCGCAAATCTTTTATTGCTGAATGTTTCAATTTTATGTTCTTGCGTTTTCCCTTAAAAAATCAAACGTTAGTTATATTGTGTTTTTAGAATGACAACTCCTCATCCATATATGTCTTTTGTTGAAATAAAATCGTCAGCAGTTTTAACATCTAATAAAAATATTCTTTGATTGAATGAAATATTGACGCAGATATGAATTAAATTATTGTCATCTATGGAAGTATTATTAAGATCAAAGTAGTTCTTTCATTAAAAATTTTCTGCTAGGAAAGGAAAATCACGCGATCTTTCCGGCAAAACACGTTAAAAAGGAAATAAACCAAACTCAAAATTAACAAACAGAAAAGACACGATCTTGAAACAAATCTATTAAGCGATTTTAATTTTAACACTGAACGGAACTTCGCCTACTATTCCACTTGTTAATCATATTTTATTTATTTTTTATAATTACTGGAAGAGGTTACCAGTTCCGGTGCTGCGCAGTTGACGGATGCTGGAAGACCTTCACATTGCATAACGCATGAGATCATGCATTCCCATTGGTTCGTCTTTATTTTTTCATCTATTCAATATATTGTAGACAAATAAACATAAGATGCCTACTTTCGTTAAAAATAAATCAGCCTAAAATGAAATGTAAAGACATATGGACAACAATTAGAATTTAAAAAACTTTCGTTGTAACAGTTTTCGTTTGTTTTTTCGTTTTTTTTTTTTTTGGGGGGGGGGGGGTGGGGGGGATTCGAGTCTAAGTAGTATCCCCACATACCTATATTAACCATTAGATGTCGTTATGTGTGTGTTTACTTGTTGCCACGTGTAGTCAATTTAAAACGTAGTCAATTCAATTCATATAATGCTATACACATAAGTATGTATTGGTAGACATTTAACGTCCACAGGTAATGTTTTTATAAATTAAGTTATGGTTTTTATACTTTTTATCAGTGTTTAGAAAAAAAGAATATAATAATTAACAATAATTTTGGTTAAGGCAAATAATTGCTCAAATAACGTTACTGCTTCTTGAATTGATTTGTTCAGTTTAACAACCGTAATTTCGGGTACTTAGCACGATCACAACATGCAATAAACCAATACAAAAATAGATTAAATTGCATTATGTATAGCATTAAAACCATGTCATTAAAAATCTGGAAAGGGGGATGAGAATATATGATTATTTCTGCATGTTTATAGAAATGTTAGACTTTAGACAATCGGTAGGGTGGAGTGTTTCTGGCTTCTAAAGGTTTTTTGGCAGACTAGGGTGTGGAAGGATCTAAATTCTGAGGATCTACCTGTTTTAGGTTTTGTTATGGCCCAGTGTGTCTTGTAAACCTAAACCTGAGGATCACCTGTTTTAGACATGTTTTGTTATGGTACAATGCGTCTTTTAAACCTAAACATGAAACACACATTGTTGTAATGTTTAAAACTGTATGTACTCTTAATACACAGAATCATAACAAAAATTATTTCTTTATCTCCATTTTTTCAGAAATGGGTTCTGGTATTTCCAAAAGTACCGCTGTAGCGAATGCGTTTTTATTTGATATTTATGTGAAGTGCGAAGGTGATTTAAATTTTAACTCCGAAGAATGGACGAAATACACACTGGAAGTCAATAATACTCTAATAGCATTTACAAAGCAGAAAGTTAATGAAACCGATATTGATCTGAAATCAAGTTACATGAAAATCCGTCCTGGTGATGTCCAGGAATTTTATCCCAAAAGTTCAAAACGAGTCTACTTGACAATAATATACCCGGATGAGAACAATCTTTGGAAAATTATCTGCTGCATGTATGAAATACCAGAAAATCAAAATGTCGTCGTAGTGAATTCTGGGAGTGTCAAGGTTACAAAAGGAAAGTCTCATTGGGTGGACAAGGAGGGACATGATCACAAAAACGACGTCAATAAACTGTTAGATTATCATAGAGAAATAAAAGACCTTAAAGATCAACACAGACGAGAGCTGTCGGAAGTTCGAAAAAAGCACGGAGTTCCGAAATTAAGTCAAACCTAGAGCCGATTCTGAACAAATAACGGAGATAATTTTCATTGATAGTGCTTTGTATTTGATATTGATTATATTATTTGTTTTGTTTGAATGCTGTTTAACGCCACTTTCATAATTTCAGCTATATCAAGGCGTCCAGTTTTTATAAGGGATGGAAGCCGCAGTACCCGTAGAAATCCCCGACCTTCGGTAGGAAAATTGGTAATCCTCATCAATTAAGATATGAGTCCAGTACACCCTGCCGCAGCGAGAATCGAAGCCGCAATCAAATGCCAGAAACATTCAGATAAATGGTTCTAATATGGGCATAGGATGTAGCCTTAGACGACGTCTATGTCAGAACTATTAATATCACTTGCTCATTTCCGTCAACAGTGTATAAAAGGCGGAAATAGCCGATGATCATACAATTTAATGGTAACTTCCGATGAGATGAATTTTTTTTGTACAGTTAATAGGTTACATGTATATCATAAGATAATGTCATTCTTGTGAGTTTTAAAACATTTTTATTTAATTAAAATGTATGTACACAGCGTATCTTACCAGAAAGCTTAGTCAAATAATCATTAGTATGACCCTCTTATACATTATACGTGTACTTCTTCAACGTTACATAATGATTTGTCGGTCTAGGGACAGTCTACACTAACAGACTGTCCCTATTGACCTTTTGAAATCCCATAGTCATGTGATTCGGGGGGGGGGGTTAAGATCGGCAATGCCAGTTATCGCGTCTTATCGTCGGAAGATCAAAGAAAAATATACCGGGACAATTTCCATTGAATTGTCTGTCCATTAAATATATTCTGTCAAACTAATATTCATGTTGTTTTTCTCGTTTGAATTCAATGTTGTGTTTGATATTTTAATTAAAAAACAGAAAGAATATGTTTTTAAAAGAGCCGTAAAACAATTTATAACAAAATTAAATTTTTCATTTTATTCTAAGCTATATCAAATCTTAATGACATTTTAATAAAAAACATTTTAAAAGTATATTAATTTGCAATTTACAGTTTCAGTCTAGTTGTTATAGTTTTTAGGTTACTTGGCAAAGACTAAATATTTCTTCCAAAAAATTTGATAACTCCTATAAGGTGCCATATATCAGACAGTTTATGAAAAAATAAATGATTTGTATAACCTCGTCATATAGTTTGATTTAGTATTTTACAGTTTTACTCTAGGTGTTTAATTTATAACAAAAAAAATTTTTTCTAAGTCGTCATTTAAGGGCAATAACTCCTATAATGAGTCACCTGACAATTGTGGACTGAGGATTGATTTGTAAGGTTTCCTTGTTGATCATTTGTGCAAATTACAGTTTTACTCTTGCTGCTATGGCATTTAAGTAACATCGCATAAACTATAAATTTCACCAAAAATTGTTATTAAAGGGCAATAACACCTATAAGGAGTCATCAGACAATTTTGAGACAGTACAACATATACCTTGCTTAAATCTTATTTTATTATAAAAAGCATAATCTAAATTTACATTTTCCTCGCTTATTGTGTCGGTTTTTTTACGGTTTATTTTACCTTTTATCAAAGTTCAACATTAAGTCATCAATTAACAAAAAACCAGGCATATATTATTATATACAATTGCATCACAGAAATATCACCCCCCACCCCACCCCACCCCCCCACGCCTCTTTCTCTAGGAATCTAGTACGCGAGAATTTTGGATTTCGAAATCATTGAACTTTGATCAGTCTTCTACAGACCTGTGTTATCTGTTCCAGATTTTAACAGGATCTCATATTTATCGTCCCAGTCCGATGGACGTTTATCGGGTATTTGTATCTTTGTCTATATTTTCCGCTTACATTTTGAAGGACTGGTGTAACTCCTAATTTTGGTGAGTTTTAACTTTTTTATTGTTGCCATTTGTTATGTATGGTATTTTAGTTTTTATTCACCAGAATAGAAACTTTTGGTGGTGCTACAAAATGAAGATGGGTATTTCAAAGTGAGTTACTAATTCTGGCATGCGCATTTATTATTCAAAGCCATCAGAGAGTTTTGTCCCTTTTGGTTAAGTCACTATAGCAATTTCGATTTTTATCTTTTCCAATTATATGTAAATACTTTATCCCATGTTAGTCAGAATTTAAACTAGATTGCGGATAAACTAAGTTCATGTTTTGCTTTGAGAAACACCAAACATCATTCCAATAACAAAATGTACAATATTAGGTCACGCAGGGACTATGTGACAAAGATTTTGTAAAAGTTTTATCGAATTCCATTTAGTGGCGTATGAGTACTATCGGAAAAGAGTTTTACGAACGGAAGGATGGACAACCACTGCAACTACCATTTGTGATGTCTTTTAAAAATGCACATCACGATCTTAATACTTATCGTCACTCGGACCATTCCGTGAGGGACACAGAGAGCTGCCCAACGCGCTAGGTGGCATATAAGGGACGCTCTCTCATTGGTGTGTTGTTAAGTCATGAAAGAAAACCTGATCGTGGACCAAAGTGGGTAACGTGTTTGGAGAGTGCCACTCTCCTTGAACGATAGAGATCCCTTTTGTAAATATCCCCTACCATACCCCAGAGGCATTCAGAATTCTTGCCCTTCGATCCATCTTTCCCGAATTGCTTAATTGTTTGTTAAGTTCTGAAGAATATAGCTAACATACTGCTCGCTGGTCGTTAAACAAACATTCAATAAATTAATCAATCAATCATAAACTTCACACAGACATAATCGGAAAATACCTATCAAAGAAAGATAACTCTAAATATAACATTTTATTACAACAATTTATTGATTGATTGATGAGGAAAACAGTTAATTATTTTCATTTAATTTAAAAAAGACATTATCCACAATTAACAAAAGAAAGCTATTTACAATGCATAATTATTCAACCGTTTCTTCTATGTCGTCACAGACATCGTCATCGGTTGTTGCATCTTGATACTGCTGGTATTCGGATATTAAATCATTCACATTTGATTCTGCTTCGGTAAATTCCATTTCATCCATCCCTTCAGCAGTGTACCAATGAAGGAACGCTTTCCTCCGAAACATTGCTGTAAACTGTTCAGACATTCGTTTGAACAGCTCTTGAATTGCGGTGCTGTTCCCTATGAATGTCCCCGACATTTTCATTCCTTTTGGTGGAATATCACAAACAGCCGTTTTTACGTTGTGTGGAATCCATTCAACGAAATACGAACTGTTTTTATTTTGAACGTTTAACATTTGCTCGTCGACTTCTTTCATTGATATATGGCCTCTGAATACAGTCGCAACAGTAAGGTATCGGCCATGTCTTGGATCGCATGCTGCCATCATGTTTTTAGCGTCAAACATTTGTAGTGTCAATTCTTGAACGGAAACTGCCCTGTATTCTTGACAAGCGCGTGAGGTTAATGGAGCGAAACCAGGCATAAAGAAATGGAGGCGCGGAAAGGGCACCATATTAACTGCAAGCTTTCGTAAATCGGCGTTTAGTTGACCCGGAAATCGTAAGCAGGTCGTGACCCCAGACATTGTCAAACTAACCAAGTGATTCAGATCTCCATAGCTCGGTGTTTTTAACTTTAAGGTGTTGAAGCAAATGTCATAAAGAGCCTCGTTATCGATGCAAAAGGTTTCGTCTGTATATTCGATCAACTGATTAACAGACAATGTCGAGTTGTATGGTTCTACCACTGTATCTGATACCTGAAATACAACAAGTAAAAACATTCGTAAAAAGATTATGAGATGAAACATAGTATTTATTACTTTGCATATCAGTCATTATGCGCTTTAATTTGACTCCCAGGTTCTGTTTTATTGATTATCTCCCCTTTGGAGATCTCTGTTTTAGTCATACATGTCATACATAATTAGTGCGATGTCGTTTTTCATAATTGTATTTAATATTTTTTTATTTCATAATGGTACTTGTGTATAACAGTGTTTCTGAATATAGATATTTAGGCACAAGCCTCAGAAGCAATGGGAACCTCAAATACAGCTTAGAAGATCTTGGGGGGGGGGAAGGTACTATCAGACTAAAGGGCCAACCAAAATAAGGTGGGGTATGTGCGGGGGGAGGTTCTATCAAACTAAAGGGCCAACCAAAATAAGGTGGGGTATGTGCGGGGGGGGGAGGTACTATCAAACTAAAGGGCCAACCAAAATAAGGTGGGGTATGTGCGGGGGGAGGTACTATCAAACTAAAGGGCCAACCAAAATAAGGTGGGGTATGTGCGGGGAGAGACTATCAAACTAAAGGGCCAACCAAAATAAGGTGGTGTATGTGCGGGGGGAGGTACTATCAAACTAAAGGGCTAACCAAAATAAGGTGGGGTATGTGCGGGGGGAGGTACTATCAAACATAAAGGGCCAACCAAAATAAGGTGGGGTATGTGCGGGGAGAGGTACTATCAAACTAAAGGACCAACCAAAATAAGGTGGGGTATATGCGGGGGGTACTATCAAACGTAAGGACCAACCAAAATAAGGTGGGGTATGTGCGGGGGGGGGGGGGTACTATCAAACTTAAGGACCAACCAAAATAAGGCGGAGCAGGTGTGGGGAATCTAAAACTAAAGGGCTAACCAAAGTAAGGCGTGGTATGTGCGGGGGGTACTCCCAAACTAAAGGGCCATCCAAAATAAGGCGGGGTAGGTGTGGAGACTCTAAAACTAAAGGGCCAACCGAAATAAGGTGGGGTAGGTGTGGGGACTCTAAAACTAAAGCGGCAACCAAAATAAGGTGGGGTATGTGCGGGGGGAGATACTATCAAGCTAAAGCGCCAACCAAAATAAGGCGGGGTATGAGGGGGCGATGTTATTGATATTAAAAATTAGATTGAGAGTTTGACATTACTGTGGGCATGGTACAGCTTCCTCCACTAATAAACACTAGACGCCATGGTATAGCTGACAAATGGCTTGTAGCTTTAAACCCCATTCAATCAATCAGAACCAAAGGAATTTTATTAATACTGTTTAAAAACCAAGTTGGTTTTCAAAGGTTCTGTTGTTTTAAAGTTGACCAATTTAAGCAAATCCGTCTATTTAGATCAACTGAATAGAAAACATCAGAAAAAAAAACATTTTCGATAATTCATGGTTACATTTAACAAAGACTCGGTTAATTCACGTGGGACAATTATATCGCTTTGAGTGTCACAGATATGAACGTTGTGATAAAAATCAAACAAATTACCTCCCTGAAAGGGACATAACTTCTTACGTGCAAAGAAAAACGTATAAATAATACCTTAGGGGACGGGACGACCGAAAACGTGTTCATAATCCTGTCTGGGTATTCTTCTCTTATTTTCGACATAATCAGTGTTCCCATTCCCGACCCTGTTCCACCACCGAGGGAATGACAAAGCTGAAATCCCTGTAAGCATTCGCATGACTCGGACTCTTTCCTAACGACGTCCATTACATTATCAACGAGTTCAGCACCCTCTGTGTAATGCCCTTTCGCCCAGTTATTTCCGGCTCCAGTATAGCCAGTAACAAAATTATCCGGTCGGAATAATGTTCCATATGCACTTGATTTTGCTGAATCTAATGTTCCTGGTTCCAAGTCAACCAAAACTGATCTTGGAACGTAATTTTTTCTGGACCCTTCTTTGTAATAGACATCAATTCTTTCTAGTTGTAAATTACAGTCGCCAACATACTGACCGGAATTGTCAATTCCATGTTCACCAGAGATCATTTCCCAGAAAACAGATCCAATCTGATTTCCACATTGTCCGACTTGTAAATGAACAATTTCCCTCATCTTACAATATATCTCTTTTCATACGCAAAATGAAATGTAATCGCGAAATTTCTTCTCTTGTACAAAAACTACAAACCGTACGTTATCCAAAGATATTCGACAGACGTCTTCAGGACTGTCATTTTTTGCTCTGAGTCATGTGCTTCAATTATCTGCTGCTTCAGTGAAATTTTCACAGCAGATGTGTTATGTGAGGTAAAGTAAGCTAAGGCTGTTTCATTGACGAATAATTATGTACAAAATGACAAGTATGAGTAAGTTAATTAATAGCGATGTAAGATACAACTAAAAAATGTGACCGCGAAGATCCCATTTCAGCCCAAGAAGATTATACCTTACATAACGTGTACGCGATAGAAAGTTTACTTCGGGGAATTTTAAACAATGATCTTTTTCGTTTTTATTTCTAGTCCAATTTTTATTGTGAAAAGATGCCTTGATACTCTGTTTCCATTAATTCTTAGACAGTGAGTCTCGAACCCGTAACCTCAGTGTTGACAGGCATGTGGTCAATAGTAAATTAACTACCTTGACCATTTTGCCAGCGAGGCTCCTGGTAAATCGTGAAACAATACGATAAAATAATGGTATCCCGGTTCAAATAATAGACAGGAAAAAATAAGTATTCCGAATGAGTAGAAAATCGCGGCAGTGTGAAATGAAGTACGTAAAAATAACAAATAATATATTTGTAAATAAGTTTTGTTATATGGAATAATACGATAAAAATTTAAGCCAAATATATTCAGCCGCGAATATTTAATGATTTAATATGGTTTTTACCACGAGTTAGATCTTTATGCCAATATATTTCCCCGAGCGTTAAATATTGGCCATAAATGTCAAACATGTGGTCAAGTCAGTATACATTGGTGCTCCAATGAGTCGTTTCAATTCTTATAGGACGAATATTTACTAATTTCAACACGTATACCAATAAACACTAATTACCCTACAGTTGTAGACTCCGAAGCGGGTTATGCAAGTCATATTAGTATGAATCTAATTCGGTAAGACGTGATAAAGCATTGTAATTCCTTACATATGCACGGCCGCATGCATTATCAGGTTTAAATAAGTTTCGACACGATATTCCTATTTCAATCAAACCGTGAAGAGAGTTATTAACAAGTTCCGGTGAAACTATGAATTGTGTATACTGCTACACGACTTGTCCTTTTCATAATTTTTACCCCAGGCAGATGTTACGATGTATCTATTACTTATTATGAAACTATCTCGACTATCTGAATCTTGTTCTTTTAGTTGATAATGCCGGAAGTCATTTAACTCTGACCTGATTCTGTACTTTGTTAAGAAATATTTCCTTACCGCCAAATAACAAAAGAAATCGTACATAGTAAAGTCGCATTGTCCTCAACGCATTATAATTTTCTTGTTGCGTTTATGACCAATACAAACAATATTTTATCTCAATGAGATTGGGGGAAGGAGTTCGGGGCGGAGGTTTGGTGGGGAGGAGTTCGGGGCGGAGGTTTGGTGGGGAGGAGTTCGGGGTGGAGATTGGGGAAAGGAGTTCGATCGGTGCCGGGGTTGGGGGAAGTAGTACGGAGCGGAGGTTGGGGGAAGGAGTTGGACCTTATTGTTTTGGTGACTGTCTATTCTGATTAACTGTAACTCGTGGTATGCGTTAACCTTTTTAGATATTTTCAATTTCCCGTCACCATGCAGGGATAATCAAATTTTTATTTTCGTGACTTATTACTCGACCCCCTTTTTGACCTCATCAATCAGCAATACTTATTTCTAAGCATATCAAAAACTGCTGACCGAAAATATCACTTCTGAAACACTACACTGAGTAATGTTAATACCTTTATTCTGTACTACAAAATCAAAATCTTTTATTTTTTTTCGAAAGACATTACAGTACTACCAGACTCGGATTCATGATTTTCTAGAAGAGGTCGCCTTTTTGCCGAGCGGACCTAGGTAATATTGGGGGTAAATTGACTTTTTCGCAGTACCTCACACAAGGACGAAATAAACACAGGGATTTTAATAGATAATACATACATTCACAGATTTATTTCTGGGTAGTGTTAAAGTACCCAGGGCTCGACCCCGAAAGCTGCTAAGCTCGTCCCCATGTGGCAAATATGAGAGGCCTCCCGATCTTCTTGGAAGTGGGGGTGTCAGATTATAATAAGCAAAGCATGACAGCGTACCATATGGGTAACGTGTTTGGAGAATGGCACGCTTCTTTCACGATAACCAATATGGTACACGTCAAAAAAATGTAGGCTCATTTCAGACAACTACAACGACTGAATTCTTCGTCATTACCCAATACTCCATACTTTTCCACTGGCAGTCATAGTTTTGTTCCCGTTGGTCCATCCCTCTGTCATAGTATGGTTACGGTTGGTCCATCTCTCAGTCAAGGTTCGCTTCCTGTTGGTCTATAGCTCAGTCAAAGTTTGGTTACCGTTGGTCCATCTCTAAGCCAACGTTTGGTTTCAGTTGGTCCGTCCCTCAGCCAAAGTATGGTTCCTGTTGGTCTATCTCTCAGCCAAAAGTTTGGTTCCGACTGGTACATCCCTTATCCAAAGTCTGGTTCCTGTTAGTCTGACCTTCAGACAAAGATTAGTTCCCGTTTGTCCATCCCTCAGACTAAGTTTAGATACCGTTGGTCGATCTATCATCCAATGTTTGGTTTCTGTTGGGGCATCCCTCATCCAATGTATGGTTCCCGTTGGTCCATCTCTTAGCCAAAAGTTTGGTTCCGATTGGTCCATCTATCAACCAAATTTTGGTTACGTCGGTTCATCTTTCAGCCAAAGTTTGGTTCTTGTTGGTCTATCCCTCAGCCAAAGGTTGATTCCGGTTGGACCATCCCTCATCTAAATATGGTTACCGTTGGTTCATCCCTCAGCCAAAGATTAGTTTTCGTCGGCCCATCCCTCAGCCAAAGTGTGGTCCCCATTGATCCATCCCTAGGCCAAATATGGTTCCCATTGGTCCATCCATCAGCCAACGTTTGGTTCCCGTTGGTCAATCCATCAGCCAAAGTGTGGTCCCCGTTGATCCATCTCTCAGCCAACGTTTGGACCCCGTTTGTCTATCTTTCAGCAGCCAAATATGGTTACCGTTGGTCCATCCCTCAGCCAAAATTTGGTCCCCGTTGGTCTATCCTTCAGCAGCCAAATATGGTTACCGTTGGTCCATCCCTCAGCCAACGTTTGGTCCCCGTTGGTCTATGTCTCAGCCAAAGTTCAGTTCCCGTTGGTCCTTCCCTCAGCCAAAGTTTGGTCCCCGTTGATCCATCCCTCAGCCAAATATGATCCCCGTTGATCCATCCCTCAGCCAAATATGGTTCCCGTTGGTCTATCCCTCAGCCAAATACGGTTACCGTTTTTCCATCATTCAGCCAAAGTTTGATTCCTGTTGGTCCATCCATCAGCCGAAATTTGGTCCCCGTTGATTCATCCCTCAGCCAAATATGGTTCCCGTTGGTCAATTTTTTCAGCCAAAGTTTAGTTCCCGTTGGTCCATCCCTCAGCCAAATATGGTTACCATTTTTCCATCCCTCAGCCAGTTTGGTTACCGTCAGTCCATCTCTTTGCCACAGTTTGGTCCCCGTTGATCCATCTCTCAGCCAAAAATGGTTCCCTTTGGTCCATCCCTTTTCACCGTTTAGTCGTTTGCGTCCTGAAAACAATGAACGTTATGAAGACATTCATCTATCAATCATATTTTAATATGTGTTGAGTTAATGTAGCGCTTGCATTACCAGCACGCATGTATATTATCTACTTGCTAGCATACTAAGTAACAGTATTTTTGCTAAAAACATACACGTAGTTACATATACGTTAAAATCGGGAGATTTCAATGATCTTACTGAAAATTGAAATATTTTAAAATTATCAATATTCTAATACTTTCAAATTGACCTTTATCAAGTAAGATAAGGGGAGATAACACTACCACTTCTCTTGTCAGGAGAAAGATAATTGTCAAGTATTATTGTTTCATCGGATTAACACCTGCTTCTGTAGAAATTACCGTATATATACATAAAATAATCTGTATATAGCGTTGTTTTTATATGTGTGTGTGTCTGTTGTTGTTTTTTTTTGTTTCGCAAGAACACAGTTACTGGTGAACCTTTTTGTATATTTGTATACGGATCACGTCCCTACTAATCACTATGAGTACCTTCTACACTTAAGTAATAAACATAATTAATAGACATGATTACCTTCTATTTACCGTTTCCCACGTGCCGTTTCCACGATGATAATCTGCCAAATTAATGTTAGCAAGGGGTGGCGGGGGTCTTCCGCCATTTTGATTTCCTAATAATAGTTGCATCGTATGTTTTAATACTACTGTACTATTCTGGGATTGTTTCCTGTGCTAGATCCACAGATCAGCGAAGCGCGACATCAAGTGCTTGAAAGGTAAGGTGCTCTCATTTGGTGGGCAAATTATGCAAATCTTAAATTATATAGCAAGATAATTAAATTATAAAAAATAAATATCACTATTATTAAAGAGGTTCAATTTTGCAAAGTGAGATAATTCAAAGGATGGTTTTTATATAGACGCTGTGTTTCAGAAATTTGAAAAATAATTTTTTTTTAATTTTGGACAGTGCACGATCCACATAGCTGTCCTGAGTGACCCCAGGATAGGTAATGGATAGGGGAGGCACTATGGAAGAGGGACGGGTTGCCAAGGACGACCATAGTGGATAACGTGTTTGCCACCCTTAATAAAGTGTTGTCTCATTGTAGCGCTGAAAAAGCCAAAAACTATTTTTCGCTGGACGTTAGTCAAACATTTATCAATCAATCAATAGAATTTTGGAAACAAGAAGTCGGTGACTATACATGTTTGTTATTTAAGTTTTACAAAAACAGAAACCTTACAAATATTATAAATTTCTAATGCATACTTTAATTTTAATTACCTCAAAAAATATTTTCTTTCATATAAACTTATGTAAAATGACTTCCCAAGCAGTCATTTTTAAAAACATTGTTTCGACCCTATCGTAGGAGAACATAACATACATGTACGTTTCAAATGTATCATGTAAACATCCTTAATTAGAATATACGAGACTTATGTTCACTAATTGATACCCCGTTTCTCTGTCACAGACAGTCCTTGTTTGGTTTGTCAAGCCCAAATATCATTCCGATCAAAATGGAAAATATCATGTGCATAATGGTACTATGTGACAGAGATTATGTGAAAGTTTTATCAAATTGCATTCTATGCTTCTTAGGGTATCCCACAAATTCCATATTTTGATATGGAAAAAACCAAATAGTATTCCGATCAAAATTTTAAATATCAGGTGCACAACAGTGTCTCAACGATTCGGTAAAAGATTAATGAGGAGTAGTGGATAAGAGTTTAACATACGGACTAGCAGCCCCATCACTATATACCCCTTTTCAAGCGGGGGTATATATCGACCCGGAGCTAACATGTGCAATTCTTCGTGATTCCAAACGTAGTTATCCTGTCTTGTGTGTGTACTTTAAGGCAGTGACACGGGCGGTTGATTACCTCTTTTGGTTTAATTTCCACCGTATTATTAGTCATACAATATGAAATATTCAAATCATAAAAAAGAGGTAAATTTGAGCATTCATTTCAAATTTAAATTCAAAATGCGATTTAAAGGCAGGGTACATTTACACTGGAACCAATGATTTAATCGAACATTTGAAAAACTCTTTAAAACTGTATAAAATGTGTCACGCTAAAATCATGAGTCTTCTACAAATGTGTCACGCTAAAATCATGAGTCTTCTACAAATGTGTCACGCTAAAATCATGAGTCTTCTACAAATGTGTCACGCTAAAATCATGAGTCTTCTACAAATGTGTCACGCTAAAATCATGAGTCTTCTACAAATGTGTCACGCTAAAATCATGAGTCTTCTACAAATGTGTCACGCTAAAATCATGAGTCTTCTACAATAACAAATACGGTAGTAGCTGTCTTCATTGATAACATGACTTTCCAATAGGACTGTGTTGACTAACTCATATCAAAGTGTTTAGAATCTAAATATTTATTGTGCTGATTGTTTATTATTGTTTTATTTCCGTTTTCTGTATGGAATTTGTAGTCAAGATTGGTTAGGAGAGGATATGTTGTTTCCGATATTCATCCTACATGCATATTTTTCCGTCTGTGTACAAACTATTGGTAAGTAAAGCTAACTTCAATTTGATATACAATAGCAAATCTTACAAACAGATAATGTTTGTAGATGTTTTACTGTATGTAAACGGCATTAAAAATACTGTGGTAATAAAAATAATGAAGTGTTTCCTATAAAACAATGTATATATACATGTACTTTATTTGAAATTATGTGCCTTATATTTGAAAGAAGGGATCTGAAATGTATATTTTTAAACGTGTCAACTTAGGCGGGCAATATCACAAGAACTTAACCTCTAATGTTTATGACAAATTTTTTTTTTTTTTTAATTTGTTGTTGTCAGCCTTCTAAAACTACTTATTCTAATAAATATTCGTTCTACATTCCATATTCGAGGATTATTCAGGAAACAATATGCAAGGGCAGACAATCCCATGCATAAATATAAGAGGGGACAACAACTAAAACCCTATCAAGACATATCTCTCTTTGTACTCCAATCCCGCTTTTTATAGCAGTTAGAGATAAACAAAGCTAACTTTATTGCACGAAGCTCAGCCTCACTTCACCAATGTCGTTACTTAATCAGAATAATTCGTTTTCTGATTATAATGAATCTATAATTTAGTATAATCTTAATGTGTATTGTTTAGTAACTCTCTATACAAAAAGATATTCGATTACTTACTTATAATCCGATGTCAGTTTTGTGATTTGTCGGATTGCCAAAAAAAAAAAGAAAGAAAGAAAAGTGAAAAACGGGGGTACGATTTTTCGTTCCATTTTATTCGGTTTATTCGATTATTCGGTTGATTGAATTCTGGATAAAATATTTTAGTTCTATTCAAGGCAAAAACAAGATATCAAATGGAGTTAAAGGTTACAATTATAATGCAGTTTATTTATTGAAATTACTGCTTTACTGGAGTTTTGAAGCATACAATCAAGGAGTTTGCCCACGCATAAACAAACCATTTGAAGGATGTGGTCTTTTCGGATGGCGTGGTTATGGAAATAAATTTATTTATTTCATATCAGTAAAATTATTTTTGTTTCAATTGGATAAAACAAGGTTAGCTGTTTTAGTTAGAAATAATTCACGCAGGTTGTGGGTTATCATTGTTTTACCACGGGTGACCATTTATGTCGTATTATTTTATCCCGAGCGACAGCGAGGGATAAAATAACGACATAGATGGTCATCCCGTTGTAAAACAATGATAAATCACAGCCTCCGTGAATTTTTTTGTATTCTAATAAGACAATTACGGTACATTTATAATATATTCGTACCTATAGAAAACATTGTTTCACCATAAATGGCTGTTCTGTCAATGTAACACACAATATATTGCAACGGATAATTATAGCGCGTGTCGCTATTTATAAGATTATAAGCAATAGCTTTCCGGTGGGAGTTACAGTTTTGTAATTGGAACAGCCCTTTAAAACACGCCCTCAGCGCGTGTTGCTCATATAAATCATTTTTTACCACTGTTGTGGTCTCAAAGCCTTTAAAGCACGTCATATTAGAATATTAATTAATCTGCAGTTATTTGACACGAAGGCATTATGACGCCGTGGTAATGCCCTGTCCAGTGATTTAGAGTTAAAATTAGCATTTGTCATCAAAGGAGACTAAATGATTGATTCGCGCATGAAAATCATACATATTTTTTTTTCAATATACTTGTATTAAATAAATATTGAGCAACAAAAACATACAAAAAACTGAAATTGAAAACCAAACACAATTAACACAGACTCTTTTTAATTCTTCAATGAAATAAAAAATAATAGTTGCCTATATAGAGGGCATTGTCATGATACTTGACAGCCCTCGGACAGTGGTATTGCCTTCAACACTAATAATGCTCTTGTCTTCAGCACGGGCTTTATCAATGTTTCAGATAATGTGCAGTCAAGATATCATGACAATGATCTATGCAATTATTGTATAAATATGATAAATATTGTTACAGACCAAGGAGGGGGAGGTAGTGGTGTCTTTCAAAACATTTGGCAACAAAATGTCAACAACATGAACCAGATGATTGGCGGGAGCCAGATGATGGGAGAAAATCCTATGATCACAGGAGAGTTCTCTCCCTGTAATATGAAGTTTACTGGACCTAATAGTCAACTTAATTATGGGAACCAGTTTGGCAATTTTAAGCCAGGAACCGTTATAGGAAAAAGATCTGCTGAGCATATCGGTATTTAATATGTTTATGCATGCTTCCTAAGAACCTCTCATTTTCAAAAAAGATTAATAACATTAAGCATAGCTGCCAAACGTTCGAAAGAAAATGAGTTAAGATAAAGAAATGGAATTAAATTCTGCATTTTGTTATTTACCGCTCAAAACCAAAATAAAATTATGTTATTCACGTCATAAGACCAATCAAACCTTATGTTGTTCACTATATATGTACTGATCCCTTCCTAAATTTAATTTGTGAATATATTTTGATTTTGTTCGTAGAACCTTTCTACCTAAACAAACCTAGACACCATGATATACCTAAAGATAAATAGAAGTGGCGTCAAACTCCAAGTTAACATACAAACAAATACATTTTTATTACCTCTGCTATTTTACAGACTGTCAATGCATTGTTTTAGACGCCAATGGATGTCCTACATGTCCGTGTCAAGGTATAGTAATCACGTGACCTTAATTAACGTTTTTTATTATTAGCACTAAGTTTTCCGGAGTGCTACGACATTATTAAAATTAGAATACTTAAATTATAAATGTTTTATTATAACATTGGCAATATGAAATAAAGTAGACAATATTACTAGAATTCCCGAATTCTGACTTATACCAAAATGCTTCCAAGACATCCGAGGAGTACACTACTATTGATCACGTGCCTGTCAACATTGAGGTTGCGGGTTCGAGTATCACTACGGTAATGGTGTATTCGACCTCAACCTTAATTGACAAGGTTTGTCTATTTTCCTGTCGAAGGTCGGGGTTTGTGCTGAATTTTACCGGGTTGTCAGGCTTCCTCCCTCGATGAAAACTGGACGCCATGATATAGCAGAAACATGGCAGAGAATGGCGTTAAGCCTTAGGCAAATAAACAACTGACATCATGCATGCACGTTATGTATTTGAGCATCTAGAGCGTGATCTTTGTTACTGACAAACAATCAGTCTGTCACCTCTCTTCTCGACTTTAAAAGCAACCAATCAAACTGTTAATTAGTAGGCCTACACATTATGTTCATGTGACGTCAGAAGTAATGAGTGAGTGAAAGTGGTCACCCTTACTTTGGTGGATGCAATACATGGGATTAGTAAAACTTTCTCACATTAAACATACAAAACAATTATAATTAGGGTGCAACTAAAATTATGTGGTATAAGTTTTAAATTTAATTGAATATACGATAGTAATGATAAACAATACAAGTTTCAGTGTGATATTTATAATTCAGAAACAACAAAAGTTAATTGGGAAAATCAGCTTAAACCTACAACAAGTCGAGCTATCTCCGAGTCTACAGCTTCTCCCATTGTGTTTAAAAATTCCACGTCTGACAGAGGAATTCGTACAACAGATGTCACCACTACCCGAGGCAATAAAGAAATCAATGTCGGTCACATCAAAGTTCCGGAAACTGACCAAACGTCCAATACAATTTCGTCGTTTGATAAAAAAGGACCGCCGAATGAATTAGGAGTAAATTTCCACGGAATATGGAAGGACAAACAAATAAATTCGTCAGGTGAAATAAGTGCTATGGCTTTACCACCGGACAATGTTTATTTCGGGATCATTACAGGGTTGTCGGTTGTGTTACTTGTTTTCATGGTAACGACATTCTTTTTCATGTATAAATGGAGAAAATCGGTTAAAAGTTTAAAACATGAACAAAATGAACTATACTTCGCAGAAAAATCTTTTCGTATAAGTTTGGAAAAACAACATTGTAAAAGGAAGAACGTACCAAAATTGGACCGATGTAGATCAACCTCCACCAATATTCCTTCGCCAGATTTTGTCAGTAGTCCCAATTCTGTTTTCACAGTCGAACCAGGGCATAATACCGACACACAATGTACATCGCCGAAGGAACAATTTACCCTGACACCGTCTGTACCATTAATTACACCAGGAAACAATGTTTTCAAATATCCTCCTGAAGCCTACCGTCATGAATATCTAGAGTTAATGTAAAATAAAATTATTAACAGTTTGATTGAGTTTAGTTTTATGAAATGGAAAATACACATAGCATACGTATATCACATATATCATGTATGGTCTCGTAAAGTGTTTTCGATATTTCTGCTTGTCATATACATTACTACTTCCGTATATATATAGAACCAAAACCCAAAACTTTTCATGGTTGACGCATGTGGTACAACTTTAAATTATAATGCCTTCTACAATAAGGAAATACACCTCTATTATCCCATATAATTTTCAGGCATTTTTTTACCTCTTTCTTGCTTGGCTAACATTTCATCAGTTCTCATTAATAATGAGAACTCTTAATTTAATTTTCTCCACTGTATTTCTCGGTAGCTACGTGCAATATTTAGCTTAGCGTCCTCACGTGACATTAACATTAACCATTTGGAATTTGAGGGTCTATAGACGGGTGGTATATTTATTTTTACAAAATCGCAACAAATGATTATCACATTCCGAATAGCCATTAACGTTTTCACTTTAAGAGGTTCCGAATGGTATTTTTGTGTGATTTACCTGGTTAACTGCCTATATTTTTAAAACCTTTTTCATTTGTCAGTCTTTTTTGCATGTTTTTCAGACTCACTAAAACATATGAAATACGACGGTCTCCTACTCTAATGATCAATGATATAACGCTTTCTTTTATGTTCTTATAAATTCATCATCCATATAAATCCTCAAATTCTTGTCTACATTATCACATTAGTTATTGAAAATACCTTACTTTTTTTTCTTGCACACTATGTTCCATCAGAAACCTACAAATCCCTTAGTTATACTAGTCCCAGGTTCCATCAAGTGTGTATATGGTACGATAAAAAGCAGAGAGATCGATAAATATTTGACGAAAGCATGACATTGGTTATTTATTGAATTCAGTATAAAGGAATTATTGTGTCTTTATTTACCCAATTACCCATGTTCATTGTCAAACTTCAATAGGAACATCTATTTCTGTCAAGGGTCGGGAGATTAACTGTCCGAACACAATCGGAAATAGCCGAGGTGATTCAATTGTGACAAACTTCATCGAGTTATTTCTGTTACAAGGGACAAGCTAGTTCATTGCCTGCATAATTCGCCTTAGGCTGCACAGAAGTACTTACAGGTGGTACAATTTCCATACATCCGGGCAATAATGTAAATAACTGATAATGGAGGTCGATGCGTAGAGGGACATCATATCGTGATATCTATGATATTAAACACATGTATGCACTTATCAGAAGGGAGCCCAGGAAGACCAGCGGGTCCATTATAAGCTGTCAGTGGCATGAACTCGTTTGTCACCATAATTTGGAAGAAACGGGAAAGGACGTCGCTGGTCTTTTGTAAATATGTCTTGAACCTTATATGCACAAGTCTGAAATCATTGGCCTTTATAGTCTTTACATCAAATCAATGTCTGTATTATCTAACAGTCCAAAGAGTATCATTATCTCTTTTAAGAAGATCTTATAGATTTTGATCACTTCCGCATTTATAATGTATCTGTATAAATTTTTTCCTATGCTTTAAATTGATTTAAAAATTAATAAAAGTGGCAGACCATAAACTGTACATTTTATGGGTACTGGCTATAAAATTCATATGAAAAGATTACTCTTTACTGCAAATTTAGGGCACCGCGGCTATGCAAAAAGTTCAATAAGAAATGTAGACCCATTTCATGGTCAATGGCCTAAACGCAACTTGGAAAATCGACCTGTAAACTGTGCAATTTTTTATGGGTCTGAGGCTATTAAATTAATAAAAAAGACCGAACCGTAAACTGTTAATACTGGGTCCGCGCCTTTCAAATTTTTTAGAAAGGCAGGCCTAAAAAACTGTAAATTTTATGGGTCCGGGGCTCTGTATAATAAGAACACTAAAACTGCTCGGAGCTTTCGGTCGTGATACTGACTTTCGTCTGACACCATTAATGGAGTCCCTAAAACATCATAAAGTTTCAGGGCTGTTACAAATATGGGCGTGATAAATTTCTAGAAGTTAGTGTGATAGACGTGTTTATCCCCGTTTGAGTATTATTTCTTGAATTTGATTGGACAGTTACAAGTCTTTACAAAACCAGTATAACCGTGCGTTGCAAAGTCATATAACCGTTACTTGCACAGTACAGTACGTAGTACGTAATGCGCGTTTATATTAGAAATGGTATATTGGTTTGCGTCATATAAAGGATGATGAAATCTTTGACAAAAGGTACACATTTGTTTTATTTTCAGCAGAAAAAGAAACAAAAGATATGCAGTTTGACAAACAACGACGTCACACTATTTTTTAAACATCTGTTTGAATCCAACATAAAAACTAAGTTTTTCGTGAAAAAACTGTAGGGTTCTACCAAAGGTAGCACTTTGTACAAAGCGTTCTTTTTTGCCAACTTAGGCTATAATGAAGCTATTGCATACAAATTTTAATACCGCCAAAAATATAAATATAAATCTCTACCACATGACTAATAAACTACGTTGATTGGCTCATAATGATCTTCGTATCCTTAAGATATTTTACAAAACGCGTCCATGCAGACACGAGATAAGTACCACGTGCTCAATTCAAACTTGTGAACACTACTTACTCGTACAAGCTTTGAAAGAATCGGACATGTTTTGTGGTAATGTCGCAGTTGAATGTATGTTTAAGTTTGAATTTTGTATTGTTTTGAAACATGTCTGAAAATAATTATTAAGAATTATTTTAACAAATTTCATCATGATCGATATATTTTATTTAGTCTGGTAATACAAAAGTTGTATTCTAAACTTACATCAAACCAAGTCTTTAATGTCAAATGTTACACAATATAGATTTTGAAAAAAAATGATGTCGTGTACTTTACGTGACAAACTCCAGATTCATTAAAAAAATTGGTGCGGTGCGCTCGAATACCAGTATTTAAATTGGTACGAATTTTTTTTTCTAGCTGCTACAAAAAATTTTTTTTCAATTTGCAATGGGCAAAAAGGTTCTTTAAGCTCAATGGGCATTAGCTGTTAAATGATGCCCTTGATTTTTTTCATAATAATAAATAATTGATTTTAAAGTAAAAAACAAAAATAAGCAGTGGTTTATATTTTCCAACTGTCACTTGGAGGAGCTGGTTTGTGGCAAATAATTTTTTAGTCTGGTTTGAAGAAATTTGTCCTTTTTCCTTGTACCCTAGTTCAATATTTACATGTTCTGTTCCCAGTTGTGGATTTGTCCTTAATTTAATTTATTTATAAGCACATTTATACATCAAGGGGTTGATGGCAATACAGTTACACAATTATACACAAATTAAATGTAATTTTTCAATTGAGTTACAGAGGAATGTGTTGGCTTTATAACAGAAACTTTGAATGAAAGTGCTTCTAATCTTGTCATTATTTTAAAAAACCGTTAATTTTAATTAAAAATTGGAGGGCTGTTGTGGTTCTTATTTCCAAATGTGACCCTCAGATTGTTTTGCTCATTAAATGTTTGCTTCCTTGATTTTTTCATTTGCTGTGTTTTAAATTATTTGAAAAAAAATTTTTTGCTCTGTACAGTTTTAGTGAAAAAAATATCTTCTCTTTGTTTACATGTAATTGTTGTTTTTTGTGCTTGTCGAGAACTTGAGTTAACAAAAAAGGAATTTTTACACTCAGCTATAGTGAAGTGGTAAGTTTTACACAGTAGAACCCACTGCATCTGGGTTTCATCCAAAACCCCTGAAACTTTACAGTAAAATGGCACACATTTAAGTTATGCACCTGCTATTATGGAATTGTTTAAGAATATTTAATTTCCCATTTCAGCAAATTTTACAAAATACAGTACATTTTGAGTAATCTTGTACAGTTTTGACCAGAGTTAAACATTCTACCAATTACTCTTTTAGGCATGTGTCAGTTATTAAGCACATTCTTTGCAGACATAAAATTTCAGACTTCTATTTTCTCTATATATGCTGTAAATTTTGGATAAAAATATTGTACATGTCTTTTTAGGAATAAAGTAATTTTGTTGACAAAACAAGTATAAACCTGTATAACAGTATTACAGAAGCCAAAAATTCTGTGTAAACCAAAACATGTAAGAACCGAAATACCACAGATATGTGTAGAATGTACTAGAACAGATACCAGTAATAAACCAGAGTAGGACAAGTCTGAACATGTATACCACAAGTACAAGAACTGTATGTGCTAAGCATAACTAGCGAGTAACTGAACCGTACTATCCACCTTAAACAAATGCTAAGGAAAGCAATGTACATATACCATAGGTACAACTAGGGTTACCTGTATGTATGTAAACAATAAAGCACCATATGTGCTTAGCATACCATGAAAGTACTATGTCTACAAGTTGTGTAACCTTTTACTTTTCAGATATAGTAAAGTACATCGAAAGTCAATCATTAAGTACAGATCTAGAAATTGCAAGGTAATTACTGGATGAACAATCAGATACACCTACTGTTCATGATTGGTGCCAACATCTTGAAGGAGTTGGAATGTTAAAAAAAATTCTTTTTTAAAGTTCCTGGATATACAGCCAACATTTCTGTTCAACATCTGTCTAAAGAAGTCTGTATGCAACTAACCTTGATAATGTTTTTTTCCTCCTGAACACATTGAACATTAAAAGACATTTTAAATTTTTTTACCCAAAATATGGATTGTGAGACCTATAGCTTCTCAAGTACATGAAAAAATAGGAAGAAAATATAAAAGATGCATAACTAATAATAATAAATATATCATAGAACAAACATATGCAAAAAAAAATACAGAATTTACATGTACATTATATCATCATATTATTTCACTCTTGATTGATAAATAAATTTATTTGTAATTACTAATATTCATTTATTTATAATAGTATTCATTAATATCCCTGTATCACTATTATTTAATTAAATCTTTTAATTCCCTTTATAAAATCATGTACAGACAGGGCCAAAGTAGTTTTATTTTGTTCATTTTTACAATTGTGACGACAATATGAAATATTTAGAATGTTGAAGTCAATATTTAAAAATTGTATTAACATATATATATATGTTTAGTTTTAGGAAAAGATTCTGTTTCATTAGATTAAACTTTTAAAGCACATTTTTAGACCAATTGAGTATATTGTTTGCATTTAATTTGTCTGTTGCTTCCATGTATTTTTACAAACAGTTATGTGTCATCAGCAAAAGATTTATGACACAATCAATACCCTCAGTTATATCATTGATGTATATCAGGAACAGAAAAGGCCCAAGTACCAATCCTTAAGGGAACTAATGCATCTTCCCACCCTGAATTAAATCCATCAAGAACTACTTCTTCTATTCCATTAACAGCAATTTCCCACATCTAACTTGATAATAATAGTGTGATATATCTTAAGAAGTTGATTAATAGTTGAGTCATTAGGTTGAAACCCTGACTTATGTTCTGTTTTAAGGCCATTGTGTTCAAGTATATAGTTATGTAAATATATAATTATAATTTTTGCCATAACCTTACCTTGTTTGGGTTTGAGCGCCACTGATGAGTCTTGATTAGACGAAACGCGCGTCTGGCGTAGTGAATTTTATTAACCTTGGTATCTTTGATGACATTTTATTTGCAACCACTGGGTCGATGCCTCTGCTGGTGGACTGTTAGTCCCCGAGGGTATCACCAGCCCAGTAGTCACACTTCGGTGCTGACAGGAATATCATTGATTCTTTCATTGATATAGTCAATGTCTAAATTTACTGCCCTGAAATTTCGAAAATTATTTTAATTCTAAGGTTTTTCTATTTTCAAGGTGTAGATAGCCTTAGCCGGATTTTGGTATAACGTTTTGGAATTTGGTGATAAAAGCTCTACAACATTTCATTCATTTGGATTTTAAATAATGTTTGGGTTTGAGCGCCACTGGTGAGTCTTGATTAGACGAAACGCGCGTCTGGCGTAATAAAATTTATTAACCTTGGTATCTTTGATGACATTTTACTTACACAAGACATAAGTAAGAGATATTTGTAGGTCATTTAGACATCAGATTTTGTTTTCTAAACTTAGTATTTCTATAAATACGGAAGTCGTCAACTTAATGTATTAAAAATTTCACACTTAAGAAGGATGAACAATGATTATACCGTCATGCTTCATAATTTGTAACACTTTTTCTCACTAAATTAACTTAAAAAAACTGATTTAGCTACTAGTCATCTTTTTCCTGGGGGAACATTTTTATCAGTTAACTTGAGAAGTTGATTTCTCTCTGTGGCACAATTCCATTACTCTATTTGGTAGTTGTCCATATTTTGCCCGGTTATCTGTTTTATAAGCTTTTTCTCTATAGTGAGCTTCATCCCTCTTTGATCTTGCTTATTATACTGATATCCATAAATGGTTTATCATGGGATCTTAGTGATAGTTTTTGGGGGATAGTTATTTAAATTATGTATATTAACTTAACCCCACAACTTGATCCTTTTCAGTTGCAGTTCATTTATATATATATTTCAGATGAACAAAGAGGACTGTTCATGTTTATTTCATATTTACATCAAGCTTTCAAAATCATTCAGTAAACATAATTTTGTACAAATAGTCATCAGAAGTAAAAAGTGTAGATGTTATTAAATCCAATATGGGCTGCTAAATATGTCAACAAAAATAACCCCGTGGTAAAAGCCCATATAAACAATAGGATTCTACCAAAGGTTTATGATACATTAAGCAGTTTTTTGGGGGTTTTTTAAATTACTATATTGGAATTGAAATTATTTATGAAAGCCATGATTTATGGGTATTTATCAAGTCACACATTGCATTAAGAAATTTAGCCGCGTGCTCTTGCCAAATGTTAAATTTTACCTCTATGCAGTGCTGTGCCTATAGTAACATATACAACAGATCATGGCTTTTATATTTATTTTTAGCTCACCTGGACCTTCGGCCCAGGTGAGCTTTTGCTATCACTTGTCTGTCGTAAACTTTTTCAAAAATCTTCTCCTCTGAAACCACTGGGCCAATTTTTTTCAAACCTGGCCACAATCATCCTCAGGGTTCCTAGTTTCAAGTTTGTATCCAGGGTGTTGATCAATTGTACAGCACATTAAGGTTTACAATAGTTGCTATTAGTGTGAAGTTGTGTATTGGCTTCTTGTATGAGTTATTGTCCTTAATTGACGATTTTTGACAAATTTTTTGGTATTTACAATATAACTTGAAACCTTTAAGAGGTAGAATGAAACTGTAAATGGCAGAAATAATCAGCAATATTGTCAGATGAATTCTTATAGGAGTCATTGGCCTTAAATGACAATTTTTTTAATGAAATTTTCCATTTTCATCCTGTAACTTGAAAACTATAACAGCTAGATTGAAACTGTAAATTGCACAAATGATCAGCAATAAAAGCCATACAAATGATTGCTTAGTCTAAAATTGCAAGATGACTCTCTATAGGAGTTATTGCCCTTTAATTATGAATTTGGACAAATGAACAGTTTTTGTATTATAAATTAGTCTATAACACACCAAGAGTACAACTGCAAATTTCTAAATTTCCCTGAACGACAAGGCCTACAAAACCATTTAATTTTCAGAAATTGTCTGATGGCACCTTATAGGAGTTATTGTACTTAACTAAAATGTTTGAAGAAATGTTTAGTTGTTGCACAGTAACTTAAAAGCTATAACAACTAGACTGAAACTGTTAATTTTAAAAATTTAAATATAGTTGAAGTCATTTGGGTTCCAGGTGAGCGATTACAGGCTCCTGGGAGCCTCTAGTTTATGTTAGTTAAGTTGACAGGGGAGTTGAGTAAAAGTTAAGTTGAGAGGGTCAAGTTGAAATGAGAGGGTACAGTAGAGTTGAGAGAATAGTGTTCGAGTTGAGATGAGTACATGCGTATTTATAACTTGACTCATTTGTACTAAATTGTTTGTTAAGTTTAATATGTTAGTTAAGTTTAGTTTAAGTTAGTTAAGTTAGTTTAGTTTAAGGTCATCTACACCTTGGGTAAAAAAAAATTTAGTAAGTTTTTATTAAATTTAAATTTACATCAAACATTGAATAATCTGTTCGGACAGTTTTTGATGGAAGTCTTGTGAAATAACCTGATATGAGGAAATATGGACAAATACTTGCAGATAAATTACGAAGCAACTGCAGAGAAGAATGGCAAAATACTGGTAAATATTTCCTGAACTTGAAATGTTATTATTATTTTCAACTTAAATTATTTTAATTTTAACTTAAGATAATGTTTAAATATACATATTGCTTATGGCTTATAATACTCTTTTCAATTATTGCAAGCAGGCTTTATGCGAATTGGAACATGGTCAGACCTTATATTTGTCTTACATGGTCAGACTTTATATTTGTCAATATTTTATACCGAGCGATAACGAGGTATAAAATGAAGACAAATATATACATTCTGACAATGTTCTAATTCGCATAGTGCACAGTTGCAATAATCTATTTCGATTCTAATATGTCTAATGTTTTAAAATTTCGAAGCAGCTCTAAGAGGACGCTTTCAATGGTAATATTGTTTTTGAAACTAAAAAATATCTCCCGAAACAGCGTGTTAAAGCAAAAAATATTGACATAAACATATATTTATTGAATATACGTACCTTTTTAGCAAAAAATATTGAGAAATCTTAACAAAATTGAATTGTTTCAGTTTGAAATTTTCTAGTTGAGCATATATGACGTCGGAATTCTAATTGTGACATCATACCATGCTCTATGCTTATTAGAACCCTAATGTGTTCTCCAAGCGTGTGAAGTATTCATATTAGAATGTTTGTTAGAAACAGGTTATAACACTTATTTCTGTAATATCACGGCACAACATTTTATTATCAGAGGAAGCTTTTTTGACATGTTATTACTGATAAATATTTTAAAATTTCAATTAAAAAAATTGTCAAGGTACCACTACCTATCCATTTCTCAAACTGAAAGAAGAAACTATTTTTAAGGATAGCCTGAATATAGCTGAAATATCGTTTGCTGGATGTTAAACATCAATCAATATAAACGAAACTGAACTGATATGGAGGTGTAAAACCATGATTCATTTCTTTTCTTTTAGCGGTTTTAATATGAAGGTGTAACCGCTATTGATTTCCTCCCTTGTGCCATGTTAAATTAAGTAATTCTGCTTAGTTCCAGGCATTTTACCATATTTCCTGTGGCCTCGGTGGCCGAGTGGTTAAGGTAGTTCGTCTACTATTGATCACTTGGTCTGTCAACACATTGCGGGATCGATTATCACTGCGGGCACGGTGCTCTTGACTCCAATCTTAATTGACAAGGATTGCCAGTTTTCCTACTGCATTTCGGGGGTTTTCTCTGGGTACTCCGGCTTCCTCCCCCAATAAAAACTGGACGCCATGTTATAGCTGAAAAAATGCTGAAAATGGCGTTCAACATCATTCAAACAAAAAAAATTCCATATTTCCTTTGTATATAAGAATAAATCCCATCTTATCGTCTAAAATGTACTATCATTTCAGATTGAGTCGCAGTAAAACACATCTCCTTAAAAAAACTCCTTTGTTTTACTCACTAGCTGTAGTTTTCATAATTTGGTTTTTTGCCCAAGAAAACCTTTATTCATCCAGTGTAATGATTGTTTTCAGAACTGAAATCTAAAATGGCAGCCACAGCTGGACTTCGTTTAACATAATACTCTTGGAAAAAGTTTTAAAAGCATTTTTATCAGATACCAGTTAAAGGGTTAACAAGACATGTAACTTAGTTTGCATTTGGAAGGTTTTGTTTTTGATGCCAATCCAAAATTCAAAATGGCCACCGCTGCAGGATCTATGGGTTAAATGTGTTAAAAGCTCTGAAACATGTGAACTAATTTAAACCAAACAGAACTATTCATTGGATGGTTCTCTACAAAGCTGATGTTTAAGCCAGACATAAAATTGAAAATGGCTACCATTACAGTTGAACATAGGGAAATACCTAAATAAATCAGGTGAGCATACATGCTCTTGAGAGCCTCTGGTTTTAACTTTATAATATAAATATAATTTTAGACGAAACACACGTCTGGTGTAGTAAATTTATATTAACCTTGGTATCTTTAATGACATTTTATATATATTATACAATTATAGACTTTTGTAAAAGTCTATGCCAGTTTTAATAGACTCGAACAAATTAACAAATTAATATTGACCGACACCGAAGGAAAAGATAGCTTTGGTAAATTGGGTTGATTGTCTGATGAACCGTTTTGGAGTTATTCCCCTTGAACTGTTTTTTGTAATCAGTTTTAATTGAGTTTTAAAAAATTTAATCCTCTGAAAGGACTGCTTTGCAACTTTTTACACATCATAGGTCAAATGTCATCTTCCAAGTTTGCACAAACCATGGCAACAGATTAACCAACATGGCTGCCTTCTCTGATGAACCGTTTTGGAGTTATTCCCCTTGAACTGTTTTTGTCTCGCCTGCGACGAAAGTCGCTGGCGGCGAGACATATGAATAGGAATCCGGCGGCGGCGGCGGCGGCGGCGGCGTAAACACTTGACATCTTGCTTCATATATTTGTAAGCCCAAGCCCTAGGTCCATCAAATTTATTACAGAGGTAGCTTATGATGAGTACTTGCCAGTCAGTCACCTGTCACCTGACCTTGACCTCAATTGCACGGTCCAGCGACTACGTTAAAGTTTTTGGGTTACGGCAGTTCCTCTGTAACTACGCATAGTAGGATGACAATATTTGGTGTATAGGTTGCTGATGACTAGTACATGACTGTCGCGTAGGTGTCACCTGAACTTGACCCCAATTTCATGGTCCAGCGACTACGTTAAAGTTTTTGGGTTACGACAGTTCCTCTGTAACCACGCATAGTTGGATGACAATATTTGGTATATAGGTTGCTGATGACTAGTACATGACTGTCTGGTAGGTGTCACCTGACCATGACCTCAATTTCACGGTCCAGTGACTATGTTAAAGTTTTTAGGTTACTGCTGTTCCCCTGTAACCAAGCATGGTAGGATGACAATATTTGGTATATAGGTTGCTGATGAATAGTACATGATTGTCTGGTAGGTGTCACCTGACCTTGACCTCAATTTCACGGTTCAGCGACTACGTTAAAGTTTTTGTATTAGGACAGTTCCTCTGTAACTATGCAAAGTATGGTGACAATATTTGGTATACAGGCCGCTGTTCATAATTAATGCTTACGTAATGCTTATGACGAAATTTATTTTCGTTACTGATGAGGAATTCAGGCGAGACGTTTTTCTGTGTCCACACTTGTTTGTAATCAGTTTTAATTGAGTTTTGAAAAATCTAATCCTCTGAAAAGACTGCTTTGCAACTTTTTACACATCATAGGTCAAATGTCATCTTCCAACTTTGCACAAACCATGGCTGTAGATTAACCAACATGGCTGCCTTGTCTAAAAATACAGTAGGGGGTCAAAATACAGGTTTGGTTTTAGTTCAAAAAGTATAACGGATACAGGAACACAAGGAGACCCTCCTTTTAGCTTCAAAAGCAATTCAAAAGCAACTCTTCATTGAGTTTTAGTTGTACTACGACCCCTTGTAGTAGTTATTGCCCCTTAATCATTAAAATTGATTATCTGTGCCATTTTTCCTGAAAATGTTGAAAATTGTTAGAACTATAGAAAAACGTTTGCATTGCTTAATTGTACAGCTATATGAGAGCTACAAAAATGACATCAGGGTCAAGACTTTTTATTGAACTGTTTAGGAGTTATTCCCCTGGAATGGATTTTTAATCAATTTTAATTGATTTTAAAAAATCCTCTCCCCTTACACCAATGATAGAACTGCTTTGAAACATTGCACAAATCATAACGCTGACCACCAGCATGGCTTCCTTGGCTAAAAATAGCGGGGGTGGGGGGAGGTCAAGATAGCATTTGGCTGATAGTTTAAAGGTATAACAGATAGAGAAAATATGAAGTAAACCTCCTTCCTCATCATTTAAAGCTTTACAAGACTCTATTGAGTTGACTTTGTATGAAGATGCCTCATAGGAGTAATTGCCTTCCAATATTCCTCAATAACTTGATAACCATAAGACTTTGAGAAAATCTTTTCTGCAAAATGTTTCTTGATGTTGGACAACTCCTTATAGGAGTTATTTCCCTTAAAAGATCAAAATAAATGATTTTTGCAAAATGTTTAACAATTCCTTATAGGAAAGAAAAGATGGATAAAAAGAATTGCATAGTTGTTCAATTGGTTTCAGGTTCAAGTGAGATACAGCCTCAAGGGAGCCTCTATAATTAGGATATTGGAGAAAAAATGTTGAAATTGAAACCCCTTCCCCCCTGTAGTGCTCTTTGCAAACTCGTGAAAAATGTTGACAATTATGGATGACCCCTTAATTGAGTTTGAACATGCTATTGTACTCATGAAGAAATGGACCAAATTCCTAACCAGATATTCTGTACAATTTTTCTTGTGTTCCTCTTCATCTGTTGTCTTCTTTCTTTTTCTTTAAAATTAACCAAAAAAAATGAATAAATTAAAAAAGTTATTATGCAGAACTATTCATTATCTTTCTATCATGCTTAGAATGTTACTTGTACTTTTTGACTCGTGATAACATGTGCATTGATAGAAAAATCCTTTTACAAAATTTAAAATGTATTTTAAAAGCAGGCTTTTAAAATAATGAAATTACTCTAGTTCAAGATATTTTAATTAAGTTTGAACATGTTATTTTACTCATAAAGAAATGGACCTAATGCCTATACCCGGATATTCTGGACAATTTTTCTTGTGTTCCTCTCCATCTGTTATCTTCTTTCTTCTTCTATAAAAATTAATAAAAAAAATTAATGAATTAAGAGTTAATATGCAGCACATTTCATATTCTTTTTATCATGCTTAGAATTTTACATGTACTTTTTGACTTGTACTAGCATGTGTAGCAATCTCAAAATTTTTTTAAAAAGTAGACTTTTAAAATATTGAAATTTTCAGTTTAAGATATTTTAATGAAGATTGAACATGTTATTTAGCTTTTGAAGAAATCAACCAAATTCCTACCCAGATATTTTTTCTTGTGCTCCTCTTCATCTCTTATCTTCTTTCTTCATCTATAAAAATTAACCAAAAAATGAAATTACCCAATTTCAAATGTTATTTAAACAAAAGTTTATATATGAGGCAAAGAAGATGTCATTTCCCTGATGTTAAAATAAGTCCTGTAACTTTCCATTTGATACTGGCATAAATAACATCATCTTTGAGACCATCCAATGAATCTTGCTGTTAAGTTTCAATTGATTCAATAGTTTCAGATAGGGAGCAATTTCAGACATGTATCCTACGTTTTCTATGTTACATTGATTCCTAGAATCGATTTTTGATCACATAAGCAAGCATAAAAGAGAACCATTCAATAAACATACAATATGGCTTAAATCAGCTTTGCAGTTTCAGAAAAGATGGCATTCAAATATTATTTCTATAATGTCATTGAATTATTTTCAGGTCAGCAATGTCAATGTCTTCAATATTAAGGAGTTCTCCTATGCTAGCAAGCCGTCTCGCCTGAATTCCTCATCAGTAACGAAAATAAATTTCGTCATAAGCATTACGTAAATAGCATTAATTATGAGCAGCGGCCTGTATACCAAATATTGTCACCATACTATGCATAGTTACAGAGGAACTGTCCTAATACAAGACTCGGGTTATTTCATTATTTTAAAAGTCTTCTGTTTGAAATAGCATTTTAAATTTTGTAAAAGGATTTTTCCATCAATACACTTGTTATCACAGGTCAAAAAGTTCAAGTAACATTCTAAGCATGACAGAAGGAAAATGAATAGTGCTGCATATTAACTTTTAATTTCATTAGTTTTTTGTCTCGCCTGCGACGAAAGTCGCTGGAGGCGAGACATATGTATGGCAATCCGACGGCGGCGGCGGCGTAAACACTTGACATCTTGCTTCATATATTTGTAAGTCCAAGCCCTAGGTCCATCAAATTTGGTACAGAGGTAGCTTATGATGAGTACTTGCCAGTCAGTCACCTGTCACCTGACCTTGACCTCAATTTCACGGTCCAGCGACTACGTTAAAGTTTTCGGGTTATGGCAGTTCCTCTGTAACTACGCATAGTATGATGACAATATTTGGTGTATAGGTTGCTGATGACTAGTACATGAGTGTCTGGTAGTTGTCACCTGACCTTGACCTCAATTTCACGGTCCAGCGACTACGTTAAAGTTTTTGGGTTACGACAGTTCCTCTGTAACCACGCATGGTTGGATGACAATATTTGGTATATAGGTTGCTGATAACTAGTACATGACTGTCTGGTAGGTGTCACCTGACCTTGACCTCAATTTCACGGTCCAACGACTACGTTAAAGTTTTTAGGTAACGACAGTTCCTCTGTACCTACGCATAGTAGGATGACAATATTTGGTATATAGGTTGCTGATGACTAGTACATTACTGTCTGGTAGGTGTCACCTGAACTTGACCTCAATTTCACGGTCCAGGGACAACGTTAAAGTTTTTGTGTTACTGCAGTTTCTCTGTAACTATGCATGGTAGGATGACAATATTTGGTATATAGGTTGCTGATGAATAGTACGTGACTGTCTGGTAGGTGCCACGTGACCTTGACCTCAATTTTACGGTCCAGTGACTACGTTAAAGTGTTTAGGTTACTGCTGTTCCCCTGTAACCAAGCATGGTAGGATGACAATATTTGGTATATAGGTTGCTGATGAATAGTACATGACTGTCTGGTAGGTGTCACCTGACCTTGACCTCAATTTCACGGTCTAGCTACTACGTTAAAGTTTTTGTATTAGGACAGTTCCTCTGTAACTATGCATGGTATGATGACAATATTCGGTATGCAGGCTGCTGCTGATGACTAATGCTATTTACGTAATGCTTATTACGAAATTTATTTTCGTTACTGATGCGGAATGCAGGGGAGACGTTTTTTTTGTGTCCACACCTGTTTATTAATTTTTATAGTTGAAGAAAGAAGATAACAGACGAAGAGGAGCACAAGAAAAATTGGAAAATTTTGTAAAAGGATTTTTCCATCAATACACTTGTTAGCACGAGTCAAAAATGTACAAGTAACATTCTAAGCTTGACAGAAAGGAAATGAATAGTTCTGCGAAATTCATTTTTAAGACGAAGAATAGGAGCACAAGAAGAAAGAAAACGTAGTTTGACACATCGTGATGCCAGTTCAGTGCACTCTTGCTGGATGAGAACTAAGGTAAATTCTAAATTTGGCATATTATATACCAGTCCAGTGCACAGTTTTGTTTACTTTATAGTATTAAGAACTGAATTCTTAATTGTCATATTATAATGCCAGTCCAGTGCACACTTTTTGTAATAATGTTTTGGTATGAGCACTAAATTCTAAATTTGGCATATCCATTGCCAGTCCAGTGACTAATCATATTTGGTGTGTAAAACTTGGCATATTGCCAGTGACATAGAGCCCAAAGGTGATGAATGGGGAAATTCCAAAAGTAAAGTACAAAATATTGGAAAATATATTGTTCATTTGTATCTAAAACGTCACGTAGCTTAATATAGATTTAATTTGCTTCTGGGGTTATATAAATTTATTATCTATCAGATGCGCTGCAAAATTTTGAAAGCAATGTACATTTTGTTAATTTTAATTGTTAATTATAACAGATTTGATCTGAATTTCAAATTAACAAGTAAAATGCTTCATCTACTATTGGTCAAAAGGCCTGTCAAACATAACTATTTTAATTGACATCATCCTACGTAATCACAAAAAAAAACCAATGTGAAGGACCTTTTTTGTTTTTTAATTAGGGTTTAATGCCTTTTTTAGCAATATCATTGTTTCCAGTTTTTATTAAGAATATGGCACCACGCAGTACATTTACTAACAAAATAGTTCTGCATTCTTTCTGTAGAGCAAACAACAATTAGCCAGACTTAAGTAGGACAATTGTCTCCCTTATCATAATTTATAACAGTTGTTAATCGTCTTTTTAACAGCAAATTTAAACTGTCATGGCAACAACAGATTTTCTATTTGTTTGTCCCTCCAACCTCATGTTTACCATTGCATTAAATCTTTTTTCTGATGAAGATGACTTCACATCTTCATGAAACGTGTTACATGGTTACAACATGATAACATCTCTGAACTGGGTGCCGTTTCATAAAGCGATCGCTAATTAACGTGCTCGTTATCCCATGCAATTGGAATGGGATAACGTGCACGTTAAGCTAACGATCGCTTTATGAAACGGCACCCTGGCCAAATTATGTAGAGCTGTTCTAAATATGTTTGGATGAACTTGGGAAAAATGGGGGTGTGATGAGCAGGACATCTGTGTCACTGGGCCTCTTCTTGCTTAGTATCATATGATAAGACTATCATAAAAGTTATAATGCATGAAATTGTGATGGGAAAGGCTTGTTTTCACATTGTGATGGAAATAAGTTATTGAGATTGAATACATTTTCTTATGAAATTTATGTTTTTCAAGGCTGAGAAAGGGAAAAGTTAGTGACAGATGAAGACAGAAGTCTGGACACAAATTTTGATTCATGTTTGATAACAGGTATTTAAGTTTTGTATAATAATAATTCATTTCCATCCTTTATTTTATTTTGTACAAATGTGATTTATTGTACGGATAACATTACGATTATTTTGTAATATATATAATGTTTATACATGTATATTGTGAGTTGTTCTGTAGTTTTACAACCAATCACATTCTGAATGCTTTGCTTCTAATTTTAAATAATATGTATTCTGTGTTTCTATTTTTATGCTTTTCTCAAGCTATTGTACTAAAAATAAACCAAGATATATGAGGAATGTTACAAAATACAGATCTGGAATTTTGATCCGGTTTTATATCATCATACAGACCATAAAGACAAAATGTGTACGGACAAAGAAAAATAAAAATTATTTGCCACTACAAATGTAGTTTTATGCTGACCTTGTAGAAAGTTATTGAGCTTGTCTTTTGAACCTAATTAAGTGCTTGTTGAAAAAAACAAAAATACAAATGAAGGAATTTTAATTCAGAAGTTTTATTTCACAGGTATGTTATTACATTTATGACTTTTGGCAGACGACATCATGTTCTATTGTTTATTAAAGATGACGAAATGAAGATCTAACTAATGTACATTCAAACCCGAAGCTGTGTTACTTAGTGACAAAAGGAAATCAACAGGTGATATTGGACAATAATTAAGGGATTTAATAAGAACATGTGTTACAGCCCATCAGAAATTAACAACTCTTTATACATGTAATTGAATGTTTAAAGTCTGTAGTGGTTGACAGAAAATGAAAGCTCTGCTATCTTTAAAGATTATGAATTTTTTAAGCAAGAATTTCAATTATTGCATATTTTTTAAAGAAGTTTAAAAAAGGTAATAAAACACATTTCTAATAAGATTCAAATTTTGTATTGATGAAGCAGAAAAAGTATGTATAATTTTCAGTTATTTTTTTATTTTTTAAATTGAGCACAGTTGAAAATGCCATTTGGTTTTTTTATATAATGGTTAAATTTCTAAATTTGTTTAAATTGTCCCCCATCATTTGTCTATGCTTTAACCTAACAACCATGGATTGAGGCGGGATCCATCATCAGCCACCTAGGTTACTGTATCCATTATCAATTCTTTGTTTTTCCAATGAAAGATTAAAAGAGATTTATTTTTGCACAGAAGTATAACTCAAAAGTAATTTTTTATTAAACTGATTTTTAATGTAATGTAAAGATATTATATTTGAATTTGATATTACATGTAGTAACATTTAAGTGTGAATTTTTTTAATTGGTAATGATTGAATATCCTTTCAAAATTGTACAATTTTTTCCAAAATTGGTATTGTGGATGCAAACTGAACCCTCCATTTGTGCACATTAACACTGCAATAACAATGCTAACAATAATAGCACAATACCAGTCTTCTGTACTAATAGGTTACCTCTGACCTCCTTTCTGCTCATTAACACTGCAATGACAGTACAAACAATGATAGCACAATGACATTCTTCTCTACTAATTGGTTGCTTCCTGTTAATTTGTATATCCTATTTTTTATCAATAGGTGGGGTATTTTTTGTTTCTTTTTTCACTTTTGCTTTTTGGTAGTGATATTCTATTAAAACATTTTAACCCTTTTTGAATGTATTTGTCATCTGTCAAATTGTTACCAAATTTAATTTTCTATAAATGATAAATGTTGGACTTATTTGCCATTTTTTATTTTGCACAATTTTTTAATTTTGTATTTTTGTATAGAAGGTTCATTTCTATCAATGGGTACTACGTCACTAGGTGCCAGTTAGTGGATGCCCTCTCAATAGTGGTTTGTCAGATGAAGATGCATGCAGACAACACCCCTTCTTTATTATGATACCTCTAGCAATTTTTATTATATATCATGGCATCCAGTTTTTATTGGAGACTGGGGACCGGTCCTGGTCAGTTAAAGTAGGAGTTTTGATAGGTTCTAACATTTGTAATGATTAAATTTTTGTACACTTTTTCTTTGTTTTAACGTTTGTTTTCTTTTTTATTAAATTCTATAATCAATTTTGAATATTGAAGTTTAACTTTTGCCTTTTCAGTTTTATTTCTGTCACAGAGCTGACATGTTAACTTGTACATTTTTCCATATTGTAAACATGTAGGACTTTGCATTTTAGGTTATCTAAAGATTTCTGGAAGTAATTTTTCTGGAAAAATACCTATATGTTTTAGTCATTTGTGAACATTATATTTTATGTCCTGATAGATTTTTGAAGTACTTTACGTTATTGGTGTTCCCTTATAAATTTTGTTTTTGGTTGACTACATTATGTAATAATGGTTTAGGGGAAAGGCATAAAATAGATGAAATGTGTACTGTTATTACAATCAAAGGTAAGGATGGTTAGTCTGTTCCAAAGGTAACTAGAACGGACTGTAACAGTTATTTTAGTGTATTTAGGATATCCTTTTTGTTGTTTTGTTTTGCATAACAAGAGCAATGTTTTTTTATATAGCTGTTAAGATTAAATGAAAGAACGAATAGAAGACTATTTACAATAATTTATTTATATGTTCAGCAATTGTTTTCCTATAGTAATTTGGAATAAAAGAACTAATTAAAGATATTTTTCCATTACATTCCACTTGTTTCAAATTGAGAATAAGGAAAGGTCTCATCATCATCTTCATCTCTCTGTGTAGAACTGAGTCATTTCTGACTGTCTAGTTATGCAGACTACTTTGCTAAGCATACTTGGACAAGCACAGCAATTGTCTCATGGATTATTTTTTAAAACCAGCTATGTACAATTAAAACTATATACATAGTGACGTTGAACAAGTTGCAGTCAGGGCTAACCATAAGGTTGGACCTGATGTCCTTGATGTTGTCTGCTGCTGCTGTCATAGTCGGTAGCCATAACAGTCTAACACTGTTCGTAGGAAGGAGTTTCTGTATGCGTTGTTGTTGGTCCTGTCCCGATACAGTTTGTGTTGTCCTCAGGTTCTGGAGTCACTGCCCTTGATGTATAGCTCGCTGTTGATGTCAGTTAGATGGTGTTGTATCTTATACATCATGCTCAGCCTGTTGTTTTTCCTCCTCTGCTCTATGCTCTGGCATCCAAGTTGTATCATCTGAGTGACACATCCAGGTGTTCGGCTTGTGTAATCATTGGTGACTAATCAAGCCGCTTCTCTCTGTACATTCTCTAATGCCTTGATCTTACTCTGGCTTGTAGGATCCCATACAGAGGATGCTTACTCCAAGGTTGGCTGATTATGCTGGTGTAACTGGTCTCTCTTACTTGCTTTGTGCAGTCTTTGAGATTGCATCTTGTAAAGCCAATCGTCTTATATCCTTTAGCTACAACGTTGTCTACATTATTGTCCCAGTAGAGGTTGCTGGTTAGGGTTACTCCTAAGTATTTGCTGGCATTCTCAATCTCTATGGTGTGCCCATGAAGATAGTAGTGTAGATCTGAGGCAGGTTTTGGCTTCCCAGATGTTACTCTGATGACTGCACTTTGTTGAGTTGACATCTGCCACATGTTTTCCAAGGGTTCGAGTGCTGCAAGATCTTTCAGGAGGAGATGGCTGTCCTCAGGGCTTGATATTTCTCTAAATAAAATGGTGTCATCCGCAAAAGTCTGGTTTCAGTGTGGTTGATCATATCTGGAATGTCATTGATATGTGAGAAAAAGTAGTGGTCTCAGTATAGAGCCTTGTGGAACACCTGACATGGCTTGGGCTGATGTTGATTTTACTTCTTTAATGATAAAATTTTGGCTTCTGTTTTTCAAGAATGATCTGATCCATGTAGAGGTTTATTGTTGACTCCGTAATATGCAATAGTGTACCATGAGGGACTTTGATGATGTCCATTTGAATTCCTTTGGATAGTCGCCCGACAATCTCTGTAACTGTGATGATAAGTTGGGACTCTCAAGATCTTCTGTTTATGAATCCGTCGTAGTGTCTCTTGATGCTGCTATGGATGATGGGTTCTAATATCTTGCTTGAGCATTATCTTAAGGATACAGGCCATAGTTCGATGGAATGTGTCTCTCTCCTTTGTTAAAGATTGAAACTACCAGTCTTATGTTACCTGGTCAGACTTAAGTGTATACTGGTAGATCTTAGTAAGTAGCAGCTGATCTTAGAATGAGGGCTGGTATAGCGTCTGGACCTGTTGCCTTGTGTGGTTTTTGGTTCTTCACTAATTTAAATAACCCTTGCTCTGTGATAAAAATGTCTCCGTTGGTGTTGTAAGGACTTCGGCCTTTGTCAGGTGGGTTGGTGTTGTCTTCAACAGTGAACACAGACTTAAACTGATCATTACATGTAAGTAATGTTGGTTTTACTCTGGTTGTCACTGTATAAGAATCCTTGAGTGTCTTAAAGTGGTGCTATCCCCATGAATTATTGTTCATTGCTCTTAATGTATGACCAGTACTTCTTGGTATTTTCCTTGTCGCAGATCACATCGGACGGGTATTTTCTATTAGATTGTCAAACTTTGTACTGCACTTTCTTTTGTAGCCTCTAAATGGTCCTTGTCTCTCTTGTTTTTTTAGTTCGTCTTTCATTTGAATGTGCACTGTTCTTCTTGTTAATTTTGAGTCTGAACCTGGTGTTTATCCATGGTTTGAATGTTTTGCCTTCGTTGCTTTTTTTGTACTCTATCTTTGATGTTGGTGATTTCTGTTTTAAATTCAGTCCACATAGCCTCTTGTTGGTATACGACTTTTTCATGAACGTGTTGCCAAATTCTGTGATATCTTTTTGTTGATGTCTGCCTTTTTCCATTGTATCTTCCTTTTGGCCGGTTTTGGCCGAGTTGCCCTACATGTCGTTTCCAGCAGGACAATATCATGATCGCTGTTTCCGATTGATGGTATAGGCTTACATTGGTGAAAAAATTATGGATGTCTTGTTATAATCAGGTCTAACGTGTTGTCTTTTCTTGTTGGGATGTCCACTATCTGTTCTACGCTGCTGTCTGCTACTGTGTCAATATATGCTTGGTTTAATTTGAATGTGTATTGGTAGTCTTGTATCGAGTGTTGTTTCCAATTGATGTCTGAAGGATATAGTCTTAAGCAATTAGGAAAATGTCTTTTTCTTTCGTTTCTTGAGATTATAAGCTCTTTCATATACTTAGTGTTGCTTTGATCATCGACTTATGATGGTGGTCTGTAGTATGTAGCTATTCTCATCCTTTTAAGTTCCAATTTTACAGTGCCACTTATTAGTTCAAGTCAGTCACTCTTGAAACCTGTTACCTGTCGTTGAGATTTAGGCTGTATTGTGTCTCTGATCGTTTCAATATGGGTAGTCGTTTTACTTGTTCCAGCTTCCGGCCCATAGAAATCTGGTACAAATTTTATTGGGAAGTATTTCCAGTGTTAAGTGTATTTTAAACCTATTTACACTGTCCCCCTCTACTACTGTTCATGGAAGAGAGTTCAGGTGTCAAGTACTCTTTGTGAGATATTGAAATTTCAGATATTAGTTCTGCAGTGTTTTTGTATATTTTATATTTGTGGCCTTTGGTTGTTGATTCCGTCATGGGGAACATTATATTGATGTTGTCAACTTTGTCATAACCCTTTATTATTTTGAAGGTCATGTCGGTCTTTGATCTTCTATATTGTAGTGACCGTAAGTTTAGCGTTGTTAGTCTATCACCATAGCTCAAGTGTTTTATCTCTTTAACTATTTTAGTTGCTCTAAGCTGTACATTTTCTATTGCTATGGTCTCTATCTTTTTTATTACAGACTATACATTTGTATAGGGATATGAACATTTATTTGTCTAGGTATTTGAAGGTTCTATTTATTAGTCCTAGTTTTTGATTGGCTTTTTGAACCTGACTGTATTAATATGTTCTTGAAATTGAGTTTGTTGTCAATGATAATCCCCAGGTCTTTTTCTTGCTTTGTTGTTTCTAATGTGCAGTCTCCTAGTTTGTATTGTGCCCCAGATTCAGGTCTAAAGTGGATATGTTGACATTTTGATTTGTTGTATTTGCGGAGCCAATCATAAGAGCAGTTTGTAAGTCTACTTAGATCATTTTGCAGGCTGTTGATATTTGATTATTTGCAACTGCATAGATATTGGTATCGTCTGCGAAGAGATTTGCTACATTTTCCACAGCTTCTGGTAAATCATTGATGTAAATTTTTAAGAGTATGGACCCGAAGACGCTACCCTGAGGTATCCCACTTATTACTGGGGACCACATGGAGTTTGTGCCGTTAAGTGTCACCCTTTGTTTTCTTTCTTCTAGCCATGTCAATAGTTTGCCTCTTATTTCTTCAAGTTTTTTTATTAGTCTCTTATGTGGCACTGTGTCAAGAAGGTCTAGATAGATAGCGTAGATTTTTCTATGTTTATCCAGTTCTTCTGTCCAGTACATCTAGTAAATCAATTAGCTGTTTGACACATGATCGACCCGTTCTGAAACCATGTTGGTGTTGAGTGACAAGTATTTAATCGTGCATCGGTAAACCGTAAACGGTAAACCGTCAAGCCATACTTCATCAATATTACCATTGGCTAGTAGGGATTCCCAATCAACTGTTGACAAGTCTCTCTTAATGGCATCATAGTCTAACCTTAAAATATTTCATCCGCTCAAACTATCTTCATCAGTATTGTAACTAAGTTGGAAACTAATCAACTAATCAACTTCATGGTCACTATTTCCGAGGGGTGCAGTGTGGTTGACTATGTCAATCATTCCTTCTTCGTTAGTGAAGATCAAGTCGAGAAACTTGGGATGGACTCATTTCTATACCTAGTTGCATTGTGTGAAGAAGGAATCCATGACTATTTTTACAAATTTACTTGCTAGGTGGTATTGCCCAACATTCGTACTTATTAGATGCCAGTTTACCTCCTTGAAATTGAAGTACCACTTCTGTAAGATGCAGCTTTTGTCCTTGTGGTGATATTACTCCACTTTGCAGGTGCTCAACATAGTAATTTTGTGCAATTTTCAACTGGAAATGTTTTTAATGTTTCTTTGGTATATATCATACACCCTTTTGCAGTAAATACTTTTCTACTGTGAAAATGGAAGTGTCTAAGTTGCTGTTTTTGGGGAAAATCTCACTAATGGCTATTATGTCGTACTAGTTCCCTGTTGCAAGTGCATGTAGTTCATCCAACTTGTTTAAAAGACTGTCTGCATTCGTGTACATAACATTAAGATGTGCACTTTGTACAGTGTGGTTAAAAACTTTAAAACCTCTAAAATTAAGGTGTTTGGGTTGGCGCCATCTCTTTTCCTGCCTAAGACCGTTTCGTCTCCCATGTCCTCTGTTACATTTAAATCTAGTAGCTTTAGTATAGTTCCCTTTTTACGTCTGCTTATTGGTGCTAGAAGGGGTTGGGATAGTTGCTAAGAGAGGTCCATCTCGTCACAATTTGGTCAGGTGGACGTTTTGTATGGTACATATTGCAGAGGCTGTGTCTTCGTGAACATCACATATTTTTCCTCATTGTACATGTATTCTGTCTGTTTGTTTATTTATTTATTTAGTTTTAGTGCACATTTATTTTTGTTTTTGTTTTAGTGCACTTGTTGCTCTCTCTCCTTTTTTAATTCAACTCTCTATGTCTTGGCGTTAGGTCTTTTCCAATTCTACATCCTTGGGTGGGAGTTAAAAGTTGTTTAATTTTTGATGCAATTTCAAGTATTTTTTCCTTTGTTTTTTGTTTAATATTATTTTGATGATGTTACCTAGTTGGAGTTCCTTTTTCGATGCATTCCTTACACCCCTATGTGAATCTGATGGTCTGTCTTTCAACATCTAGATTAAGGTATAGTGGGAACGTATCGCTTTCCATTTTGTTGGGATCTAGTCGTGTTTCAGTGCCCATCGGTTTCTATGGTGGATTCAAGCACAGCTGGTTCGCGATGACAACACACCATGGGATCCATTACTGGAACCTGATGTAGACCAGATTGATGATTCTAATAGAATTTCAAGTAGGGATTGATCTGTTGGTTAGCTGTTGCATCAGTACTTAAGGATGAGTCTGGCATGCTGTAAATAATGGCATTGTCATTTGGCTTCATTTTGCATTCGTATTCTGTAGCCAGTAATACACATTATCTTTACTAGATACGGGGATGTGTATTGATCAGAGAGATACAAGTTGATTATATTTTTTTTTAAATGCATGGGTGTTGGTAGGGAGAGTGTTTATGTTGGTCTTACCTCTCCTCAGTTATCTCCATTAATATGTTTTCACCGTTATCAGTAGAGCTGACAGACAGAGAAACGTCCATCGGAACATCGTTTATACTAAGGTACATGGCGGCCGCCATGTTGACCTCGTTTTTGGTAACTCAAAAACTCAGTTTAGTAGGATCTGTTAGATTTCTTTTCTTTTCACATGAGTCGAGTCATGTATATAGCCTGTTGTTAAATAATTGTAGAATTAGGTGTTCAAAGAAGTTGTATTATACAAAATATTTGATAGTTTATCCGTCCTTGAGAAAACAGCTGTTCGTGTCCGAGCATTGGAGATCACCGATTGATTGTTTGTTTGTTTGAATGGTGTTTTAACGCCACTTTCAGCAATATTTCAGCTATTTCATGGCGTCCAGTTTTTATTGGGGGAGGAAGCCGGAGTACCAGGAGAGAACCCCCCGACCTGCGGTAGGAAAACTGCCAATCCTTGTCAATTAAGATTGGAGTCGAGTACACCCTGCTTGCAGTGAGAATCGAACCTGCAATCTAAGTGTTGACAGACCACGTGATTAATAGTAGACGATCTACCTTGACCACTCGGCCACCGAGGCCCCGATCACCAATTGAAGATTTTTTCACAATTTATTTCCATAGCAATAGTTTTAAATATTACAAGCAAAGAATAGGATTCATTGAAGATTTTTTTTACAAATTTTTCCATTAGCAATGTTTTTATAGCAAAAATTAAAAAAAAAATCATGTTTTGTGATATTGTATATGTATATCAATGTAGATAGTGCTTTATTATTTGTCATTGGTAACATGTCAGATTAAGTTATTGCTATCTGTAAAAAATATGAATCAAGCAAGCAATGAAAATCGAGTTTGTATTATCTCTTTATTACCAGTAATGGATTCTGAATAGATTCTGTATTTGTAATGCATTGTAATTTTGTATTGCTATACTGATTGATTGATTGGATGTTTGCTTAGTATCCAGAGAGCAACATTAAAAATGAATAGAGTAAAATCACATTAAGAATTGTGGGTAATGCAAACGAACACCAGGTGGGGCTGTTCGGGCGAAATGGTTGAATGACAGAATTATAAGCTGCTTAGAACGAATAATTGTAATTGTACCCTCACGTTTTTTTTTGTTTGTTTTTTTTTTTTTGGGGGGGGGGGGGGGGTTAATCCGACAAATAACAAATTTGGCCTATATGCTGCTAGGCTTGTGTACTAAGTCAGGGTACCAGTTCAGTATCTAATAAATAATTCAATGACATGTATTGAATGATCCTAGTATCATTTGCTGAAAAATACTGGATTAGGCATTTTGGTGATCACCACTTACATGAAGGCCGTGAGTATAACAGTGTTACCAAAAAACAAATTCAACAGAAGAAAACGGAAATTCAGGGTAGAAATGCAATCCTGTAAAGCATTCACTGATTACATTAAAGAAATAATGAAGACTCAAATTGGCAACAGCTGAAACATACAACACAAATACATTATTAAAAAATGTAATGACTGGCTGGGCTGATTGGTAAACATCCAATTTGAGATTCTTGGGATGAAGACTTGTTCCAGAACTGATGGTGAGATTTTGGTGACTATTTAAAAGTTGTTACAGTGTATATTGCTGTGTCCAACGAAGTTCAATGGTTCTCGGATACACTTGTAGTGTGTGTGGGACTATATACAATGATTTAGACAATGTTATGTCCCCTGTCATACATACCAAAATGTCAGGTGTACATTTTGGTATGTTGACAGGGCTGTGGTGGTCCCTGTCTTGGGAGAACTCCCTGTTCTTCCGGTATGTACGACGATGTAGACATGGTAGTCTTCATCAATGGAGAACTGTTCTCCTAAATCACTCATGTGTGGGAGCTATGTATGATGATATAAACATGGTGCCCAGTCTTCTTCAATTTAGAATCAATTTTCTCCCTATGGCACTTCATGGGGAGGAGCTATGATGATGTAGACATGACAGTCTTCATCAAAGGAGAATTCATGTTCTAATATTTTGCTTTTGTGTATGGGACTATATACAATGATTTAGACAATGTAGTGTCATCAGTAGAGGAGCTATGTATGATATGCAGATATGGCAGTCTACATCTATGGAAATTCTCTGTTCTTCTATGTCACTTAGTATGGAGAAGCTATGTACGATGATGTAAATATGATCTTTATCAAAGAAGAACTCACTTAGGGCTAATGTGTGTTATGTAGGATATCTTTATATTTAAAACATCAAAAGTTACTTGGTCCATTACAGTGAATATTGATTTTCTAGGGGATTTCTTATTTTCCTGGGGTTAGAGGTCATGGCACATTATGTAGACTGATGGCATTTCCCTTTTATATATCTTGTATCAAGTCTGGCTAACAAGACATTGTAGACTTTATTGTTGTCATAGGGATGCTGGGGGTGTCAGTTTTGTTGATTTTTTTTTTAGATTTACGTGCACACTAAAACAAAACTAACACATTAACACAGTTAATAATATATCTCTGATATCGGGTAAATTTGAACAAAATCAGCAAAAATGATTTTAAAAAATTGAAATTAAGTTATTACCTGCTTCATGAACCTATAAATATACTAGTCCCAGCCTGCATTTCATGCTTGCTTACTCAGACTTGCAGAATCTTTGCTTTAGAGTGATAAAATAGGGTCATTATCCTTCAATATCCTTTTAAAAGTGTCTATCTCATATTTTTAACATAAGACCATACCTCTGAAATTATTTACTTGTTCGAGTGTGTGACACGTCCTGAATATAGCTGAAATATTGCTAGCTGGACGTTAAACAACCATCAATCGAGTGTGTGAAGGAAGGATTTTTATTATCATTTGGTGAAGTAATTCCTACAAGATTTTTTTCAAATCATGCATTTCCCTAAAAAAATTCGTGAATAAAATTGATGTTATCTTTTCAGACATTCAGTGTTATCTTCCCTGTTCTAATCCCACATAATAAATAGACTGTATATTTTCATGTTTTTCTTGTAATTACATTAATGAAATTATCCCCCCTGTGATCGCCTTATCCTACATAATGAATAGTCTTTGCCTGTTTTCATTTTGCCCTTATTTGTACATTAAGTAAATTCCTTATCTGTACTTTAAGTACTTGAAGTAAATTAGCTCCCCTGTTCAAGGCTTTTTTCTTCATAATAAATAGACTGCTTGTTTCCATCAGCAACTTAAAGTAATTATCTCCTCTGTTATTATCCTTATCCTGCATATTCAATAGACAGCTTATTTTCAAGTTGACCTTGTGTGAATTATCCCCCATGTTAAAGTCCTGCATAGTCTTTGTATTTTTTTCTTGTCCTTATATGACATAATAAAAATGCATTTTGTTGTTTGTTGTCCTCTGTACCTGAAGTGAATTATCTCCCCTGTTATAGTCCTTAGAATTAATGTTTTCATATTGCCCTTTTCTGTATGTTAAGGGAATTATCTCTCCTGCTACATTCCTTATCCTAAATAAGAAAAAAAACCATTTGTTTTTAAGTTGTTCTTATCTGTAACTGAAATAAATTATTATCCTTGTTTTATGTTAAGTTGATTCCATTGGTTTAATGTTATATTTTCTCCCCTGTAATAGTTCTTATCCTACATTATAAATAAACTGCTTGTTCTCAAGTTGTCCTTTGCTGTGCATTAAGTGAATTATCTCCCCTGTTATAGTTATAGTACTTATCCTGCATAAAAAATAGATCATTTGGTTTTTTTTTGTTGCCATTATCTGAACATTAAGTGAATTATTTCCCTTGTTGTAGTTCTTATCTTACATAATAAGTAGATTCCTTTTGTTTTTATGTTGTCCTTATCTGTACCTGAGGTAATTTTCTCCCCTGTTGTAGTACTTATCCTACATAATACATAGACATTTTTTGTTTATGTTATCCTTATCTGTAAATTAAATGAAGCTTCTCTCCTGTTGTAGCCCTTATCCTACATAATATATAGATTTTGCTTGCTTATCTCCTATGACATTAACCCAACCCCTTCATTATGTTTCCCTTATTTGTACACTAAGTAACAGGAGTGATTCCTGTTGTACTGTCTATAAAATTTGCAGACAGCTTGTTTTCATTTTGTCCTTATCTGCACATAAGGTTAATTATTTTGCCTGTTCTTTAGAACGTTGCTTAATTTTGTGTTGGTCTTTATTGGTACCTTGAGTGATCATTCTCCCCTGTTAGAGTCCTTATCTTACATAATTATACTTTGTGTGTTTTTGTGTTGTACTTCGTATCTATAAAATGTGCAGACTGCATATTTTCATGATGTCCTTATCTGTACATTTGGTAAATTATCTCCCCTGTTATAGTCCTTATCTTATATAATAAAGTTTGTGTGTCCTTATCTTTACATCTCCCCTGTCATTATCCTACATATTAAGACTCTGCTTTCTTTTTTGTCCTTATATGCCGATTAAGTGAATTATTTTCTTTTTTATAGTCCTTATCTTGACTTTCCTTGCTTTTTTGTTGTTGTTATGTGTAGATTAAGTAAATTATCTTTAAATATTTAAATAATTAAATTGTCCTTATCTGTACCGCTAGTAAAGTATCTTCCCTGTTATAATCCCTATCCTAAGTAATAGAATTTGCCTTTTTTTCATGTCCTTATCTGTACTTTAACGTAATTGTCTCCCCTCTTATAGTCCTTGTCATAAATAGACTTTGTTTTTATGTTGTCTTTATACATGAATGTCTAAACAAATAAAAGACAACAAACAATTTTGTCATTTATTTATTTAGCCATCTGTTCATCATTCCTTATTTCAATGATGTCAGAAGAAGTCTGGGTTACCTCCCTGGAACACTCTTACCTGTGTCATTAAATCTTTGTCCCATTGGTTATAAACCATTAAAGTCCTTTAGAAACATACAATCTGGTAATTTGGTTTCAAATAATAACTTTTTTTAGTATTTATATATTCCTGGTATAAATATGAAATTTGGTTACATCTCTTCTATTAGAAATTTTATTGACAAATAGACCACAACATTTCCTTCAAAATTAGTTAAACAAAAATCATTACTAATATTAAAAGCATTAATTATGGTGTAAACATTTTGTTAGTACTGCCTTCTTTTAAAGTTTAGAAGTATTGGTTTCCTTAAAAGTATCCGTATTTAAACCAACTAATGATTTAATCTATGTGATAACAGTCCTGTTGGATTTCCAAGTGATCGTTTTTTCATATTTGTGTTCTCAGCTGTAAGCATTTTTTAAAATCAATTTAAATCATATAGATTACATCAACAATATCCTGGAAAAGTTACAAAAATAAGCAGAAATTATTCGTGTTTGTTTGAGTTATGTCCCTTGGAAATATACATGTTATGAAATAATAGTCATGCAAGCACTATGATTACTACATTTCTTCTCAGATTTGAACTGCTGATATAAACAATAAACAGGTACTGATAATTTTGTTTAAGAGAGTGTCCTTGAAAAATATTTATTAAATAAAATATTGTCCTTAACTCACTAGTGCTGATTTTATGTAATTTATATAGCCACTATTGTTGACAAGTTCATAAATCTGCACCCTGTCCATCTTTTTTATGGAAGTTATGTCCCTTGAAATTGTAAATTATATGAAAAACTGTATTAAAGATTTCCATCATGTTAGATGTTAAATGTCATATCAATATCAGCAATATCAGAGAAAAGATGTAAATTAACAAGCCAAGTATAAACCTCTCAGTTTCCCTACCTTTGAAAAGTTGAACAAATTACTTGATTATCATCCCAAAGATAAAGTTTGTTAAAGGTATAAGACATTAGAATGCTGTTGTCGGCATGAACATTAATACCAGATAATTTTGTATCTTCCTGATTCCTTTAAATATTTCAATTACATTTAGTCATGTATTTTACTGCTGGACACAAATGTTAGTTAGAATCTATTACTATGCTTACAAGTATTTTAAATCATGTATTGTTTGGGACATATTTATATTTTTCTGCAAAACAGAAGTATTTTGTGTATTAACAGGAAAATTCATACTGAAGGTATGTCCATTTTTTTATTGATTTCTGGTAGGATGAAATATGTACTTTATTATAAACAGTGGAAAGTGTGGCTAGTATGGTGGAAAGGTAACCAGAATAGACTGGCTATTTGATCAAAAAGTTTTAATAGTGTGCAATAGTTATATTGTAGAATGAAGTAGTTTATCTATTGCAAGGTTAAGCATTGGTTTTTCATTACTAGTAAAGCCATGTTTTTCTCCATGCATGTTTTTATTGTAGTTAAGAATAAAGAAAAGAACTCTTTTTCCCAATTTTCCTTTACAAAATGAGAAATGTATATAGGAATAAATAATTGGGGGATTGTAATATTTGAAGACTTGTTACACGTAAGTTGTTTCCATTACAAATTCAGCATTTTTTGTTAATTCCAAAGACCCATTTGAAGACTTTTTTCACAATTTGTTTGCCATTGTAAGTTCAACAATGTTTTTTTTTATATTATAATCAATAAAGGAATGTCAAGACTTTTTTCACTTAATTTTGTTACAAGAGGAGATAATTCAGATATTGTTAGCAATGATTTCTGTATGAACATAGAATTATAGAATTAAAGGAAATGTCTAAGTATTTTTTCCATGGCAAGTCTAGTAATATTTTTTTTAAAGTAATAAAGACTAAAGGATTGATTGATTGGATGTTTTCTTCACCTTCAAAGAAAGGAAGGAAGAACTTTCTAGCATAAGGTTTTCCATTACAAGTTCAGCTATGTTCTTTTTATACAACTTCAGAAGACAGACAATTACTAATTGAAAGCTTTATCCTTTATAAGTTTGGCAATGTTTTTTTATATAAATCAAAAGAATAAAGGAAAGAAGTAATTAAAGCTTTTTCACATCTATTTTTTACTATTAGTTCAGCAATGGTTTAATTGTAATACAAGAATACAGAAAAGAACTAATGGAAGACCTTGTTACTTACTTGTTTTATTGCTAGTTTAGCAATGGTTTTTATATTAATAATGAATACAGGATTTGTTAAATAGTAATAAAGACTACAGGAAAGAGAAAACTAAAAAACTAAAAAAAAGCTAATTATTGTTTACACATGTATCTGTTTGCCATACTAAGTTCAGCAATGGTTATTATTACACTAAGAATAATTAAATAAAAATTATTTGAAGATTTCATTAAACATGTCATCACAGTTGACAAAACAAAGCTAAGCAGTCTCATAGATCCCTTGATTATATCTTTATTATTCATATCAAACATTAGTGTAATGTGAAAATGGTTTTTAGGTTTTTGTGATGTGTTTTATGTATACTATAGTGTTTGTTTGAATGTTGTTTAACGCCATTTTCAGCAATAAATAAGGCATATTGAAGTCACGTTTTGGTAAAATATTCAATAAATGTGTTGTTAAAGTGTATTTTGTCCGCCGTACATTGTGAACTTGAAAAGATTGATTGACCAAAAATTTTTTAACATGAAAATGGAGTCTAGGAAATCATGGGCTATAGGACCCGCTTTAATCGGAAACTACTGGATTTTGTCATATTATAAGTGTAATATTCTGGGTATAATGTTGTACGCATTTACACATGGGCTGGTCCTTTATATTCATATTTTCTACCTAGCTATCGCTATGTAAAAAATAATCATATATAAAGGCCCGAACCCACGTGTAAATGAGTACAACATCATACCCCTCATATTCCGTCCAAAGTTATTAAGTTTCTTCGAGGGGCATCCAATTAATTTCCAATTCAAGCTTAAGTTTATCGTGAAGTTTGTATAAGAACTTTGGACATTTCTTAAGAGAGCTTCGAGAACACCATAACTATCATCATTATTTGTACCCATTTAGCATATTTTCGAACTTTGAAGTTATTGTGTAGAACATACGTTCATATTTCATCGTTCGTATCTTCATGCATTAAATTTCAAAATAAAGGAGACAAAACGACCCGGATACGTAAATTGGGCGGACAAATATTAATCATGACGGACCTTAAATTACAGAGACACGGACCCTTTATGTTACTTTTACGTATCCGGCCGTATACGTGAATTATGGGAGAGGGGGCTTATAATTAAACGACAACCGTCTACTTATCTAGTCGCCTTCCTTTGTATCTGCTCAAGATGTAACATTGTTTGTAAGTGTCCCAAACAGGTTAGAAATATTCCAAGACTGGACGGACAAGTGATGTAAATGTGTGTGTTTTTTTAGTTTGTATTTCTAAATAAAAATCCAAAGTTTTTATAGCTTTACGATTGATATTAATATGCGATCACTAATCTAGATCATTACTTATAGTAACTACAGACATTTACTGCTATCAACTGTTTCAAAAATATGATCAATATGGTCGTGTAGTAAATAGTTATGTTTTAAGGTTTTTTGTACTTCTATGTAAATTTATAACATTTTTGGATTATTTGCCAATCTTTTCCCCCGATTTTCAATTGATACACATAAATGACTTTCTGCAAGAATTTACTCTTTGGATCAACAATATATTACAAAGAAGATATTTTTGTTGGAAATACATTGTTTGTTCACCAATTTCACTCAGAACAGTACATAAGACGTCTTCAGATACAAATTTCAAATGTTTTCGTTTGATTTATAATTCTGTCTCAAGTTCAAGGTTTTGTGATTTTGTCATTCATTCAGGGAAACAAGACATGCACTTTTTATTATTAATTTGATCACTGGTCTTCCGAATACATCTGCAGGTTTCTGTCAATTCTGCGTCAAATATTTCAGTATCTATCAATGTCCACGTACATGCGTTATGCGACCGTGCCAATTAATTTTGAAATCACGTGACAATTTAAATTTAAGTTATCATAAATACTTCGAATTGAGTGCAGTCGATTCAGAGAGTATAATCAAAATCCTTCGTGGGCACTGAATTAGTTATACCGATCTTTTATCATACACACATTTCTCGTAGTCTGATTTGTTTAGTCGTGTCAGCTGTTCTAGTACATGATATGTCATCTTGTAGATATTTTCTCGTTTTCACGAATATTCATTAAATTTAATTCGCCAAAGAGAACGTTTATTGGATAAAACTATTGTGATTAGTTGTAAACCCGTCGCCAATATCTATACGTGTTCCCACGGTAAGTGGTAGCTAAGCTTGATATAAGCTTTTATTAGCTTGTTTCCGAATCCTTTGCGTTTTTATGTATATGTCTGCTTGTAACTTTGTATGATATTATTGAAATAAATATGTTTAAACTAAGCGAGAACGCGACCGGACGTGGGTTATCTCCTCGACACTAGTTTCTTCTATAAAGCCACGTTGGCTATCTTCAAAATATTATGTTTATCAAGTGTAAATTGTATATGGGGTGACATGTCGAGAAATAACCCAGTTTTTTTATTCAAAGCTCGGCATGGGTGTCTGCATTGTTTGAAACTTACACCCAACTCATTGGTAATTTTTTGTATAAATGGGTATACTTTTGATAGTTTGTTTTTGTTTATTTACTGTAAATTATCCATAAACAATTGGATTATCTATCTTTCGTCCGTCTTTGTTTATATTTTGCACTCGAGGCTCTTTACTCGAAATGATAGACAAAACCTGGCTATGTCAAAAACATAGAATCGACCCAATGGCTATAAATAGAAAAGTTAACAGTTCCTACATTTAAAAATTATTTTGTGTGTAAAAAAATAAAAACTAAACTATTTATTATAAAAGATTAAAACAAAATATAAATAATTTAAAAAAAAATCACTCGACACGCAGTGCTACCTCTCAGTTGGTTCGAGTGGGGAAACGCCATGTACATTATGGTAGGCTAAAGGCACTGCACAAAATCCATTTCATATATAACGTTTATTATAACCCAGATAGTAATTTAATTATACGATACCAATCAATTTTACCTGTGTAAACACTTTAATTGGGAGAGATCTGTTACGTTTGTTAAGTTTTTGCTCGACAAGGATCGCTTTCGGTCAGGGACAGTCTGTACTAACTTAGTATAGACTGTCCCTGTTTCGGTCAACTTTTACATACTTTGTCGTTGATCAAAATTTAAAAATTATATATCATTGTGTAGTTATTGCTAATGCAAACACGAGGCCTTATTCAAATTTTAACCGGGATATAATGTCTTTGAGAAAATTTAGTTTAAATAAAAAGTTGAAAATTTGAAATTTTGCTTTTCCAACCAGACTTGCTTCCGGTGACCTTTTCTATACTTTCCTCTCAATAATTTCTTATAAACTATACATCATTTTGAAGCTAAATGAATGGCATTGATCAAACACTAACATTTTGGAGAAATCTTGGTTCCAATGTGAAAATTTGATGTAGTTACATTCGCACAATTTTCACTTCCGTCAACTTTTAGGTACTTTATTAATATTTATTTGCATAAAACTGTATATCTTCATAAAGATCTTTTAAATACCTTCTAGTGGCATTTTTTAATTTTAATTGTATATCGACCCGTTTTAAAGTTAACTTATGAACAAAAATATATGTGTTTTTATACTGTCGGCTTTTCCACGTCCACATTTTAGACCAACCCGTAAAATTGATGCTTCCGTCATACAGTTATAAATTACATTTAATTGAAGAACTTCCGGTGTTGACATGTGCTAGCAGTTATAAGTCAAGTTAGGTTAAAGTATGTTATTCCATTATAAAAAATAAGTATCGTTATGTTTAAATTAACTTATCCACATAATTTAATACAAGATTCATTACCGTCTTAAAATTTGTACTAAATGACATCTAGAAACGTGTAATTCTTTCAGCTTTACGCGCGGGACTTGTACTGGGCCTAGGGACGGTAAGGGGTACTGGTCACGGAGTAGTTCTCGCCGGCAAGTAAATTCTCGCCACCTGATCTTTTGACAGTTTTTGTGCAAAATTGGCATTTTAAAAGTGGCCAGCGTAATTTGTTTTGAATTTAAGATGGTGAAATCTAGTAAATGAAGCCTTTTCCGTTGATTTACATGGAATTATAACGGTACAGTAACAAAAATGGCGAGAATTGCTTCTGTCTTTTTAATGGCGAGAACTACTCTGACCAGTAATGCTGATCTGTCTAAATCGTAGATATTTAAATAGGCTTCAATAAAAGTGTATTAATGAAATACTATGATGTTCGTTTTAAGTCTTGTATATTATTATATCAAGGGTTTTATGCTCATTTTATTTAAGGTAGGTACCTGCTGGCGTTTTTCTGTAAAGTCAGTTATAAAATGGACATGAACTCCACTTTATAAACATTTAAACAAATAATATCAAACAATTTATCTTTAAAAAAATCAACATATTAATTTTGACAGTATATACATTGGTGAACAATTTTACAGCAAAAGAATGAAGAAAAGTTACTTGTTCACATTTCTGTAAGACAGTGAAAAACGCTTAGATAACAATTTTCATTTGTCAATATTATGTCCAACAGAAGTACACTACAGCCAAAACGGTTTCTGCCAAGTCCCTGAGTCCATGATGGACACCGATTGTAGAACGCGAACATTCCTGGTGGACAGAAGTTCATCATTTGCGGACACTTAACACTTAAGATATGATGTCCCCAATGGATCCGCGATTTCATCCATACAGACGTGACGTGTTTTTTATATTGCCCACTATATACCGTGGTCGTGGTTTTTTCATTAAGAAATTCACCACCATACGCCACGGTGGTATTCTGCGGTACATCGTGTTATGTCCACTACATATCGTGACCCACCGTGTTGACCACGGTGGATTTTCAATTTCCTTTCATGCTTACACAGTGAAAAAATTAAAATGTTGCGATTTAATTTAGATATTTGTGTTAAAATATGCCGTTTTAATACGTTTGTTTGACAAAAAAATTAATCTGCGTTCTTGTTAATCTATTCATTATACAAGAATACCTTAAAGTTTATTGTCACTGATTTGATTGACAGTTATTCCCTTAACGTGTTAGAACACCGCATTTTGCCCTTAAAATTGTCAAAATCTTTGCTATTATATCGTCAAAATTTCCCTGTCAGCGCCTCTGATTAATGTTCCAACCGTTTGAACTTTTACCGGATGTAAATTGTGTCACACCTTAAATTGATCGATTATCTAAGTATTGTCCAGTCATCATTTTATCAAGCACATGCTCTCAAACATTCAATAAACTTGTGTATTGTATAATTTTATAATTAACAGGTGAACACGCGGCTTCACATTTTTAACGGTAAAGAAAATAGCACATTACACAATAAATGCGAGACTTGTAAAGAAATACCCAATAAATGCGAGACTTGTAAAGAAATTCGTTTTAAAAACGTCAAAATCAATATAGGACTTAAAATGCTACATTTTGATTTTTTCAAATTTTCGGAACTATTACTTTAAATATAAATGTTGCAGAATATATTGTTCCACGAATGATTTTATACTCGATTCGTTTTCGGTGTTGAACCACGTGTGTTAAAAAAATACAATCCTGATAAAGAATCAACCATAATAGTCGTTTCAGTGTTAAAAGCCTGACACATCATCAACTTTTGTTGTAGAAAAGACTTAAGTAGCATCCTTATAATTTCTATTATTTTACGACAAGACCCTATGTCCGCAAACAGACATTCGTATCGGCGCGCAAAAAAACCCCAACAACAACAAAAAATAAAAAAGAACAAAACAAAACAAACTAACATACTGTCAGGGCTCACCACACTGGGCGATGTGGGCGACAAAGTCGCCCTACTAGGACCTGAAGTCGCCCTAATGCGCCTCAAAAGCGAAGTAGAAGTCGCCCTGTCATTTCCCTCAAGTCGCCCGATGGTTCACATAAGATACTTGTAAATCTGGTCCAAATACTTCACCCTGACTACCAATTTATCAGTAAATGTGTAATTCCAATAAAAAACGGCAAACAATATGCGTTTTTAACATATTTTCAAACGATTTACGTCTTTCAAATGTATTGCGCGCCATTTGTTTATTTACCGGATGTGACTAATTACCAGAAGTGAACATGAAGAAAAGTAATTACAACGGCCCATAATGAAAAATCGTAATATTTTTGATAAACAAACACTTTTAATTGGTTTCAAACTTCAGTTCTTTCAAAGAGTATTGTACTTTAACAATTTTATTTGATAAGTATTTGAGCTTCACTTGAAAGAATAAAGATGTATGGTAATTATTGACATCATGATAAGTTCTGTAGATGGGTGTCCCATGAAGCAATTTGGATCAGTACAACTTTGATTAATGATAAAGGTTATGTGCTTTTTGATATTGCATATCATGAATAATAATGAAAAAGAAAGAAAAAACTGAATCTAAGTGTTTTATGGTTTTAAAACACAAGAGAAATAATCCTGGAAATTGATGTAAATAATGAAAAATGTATGTAACTACTGCGAAATTAATTATTTGTACGGTCCCCCTGACTTCTCCCTAGTGTCTCCTGAAGTCTCCCTATCAGGGCCTGACTTCTCCCTGTTTGGCTGCCAGGGAGAAGTCACTTCTCCCTACTTTTTTAGAGTGTGGTGACCCCTGACTGTTGAGTAAATTCTGGCAATTATTTTATATTTATATGAGTGTGGACAAATCAGTACTTTCATCTTCAAAAATAATTTTATTCCTATTTGTTGTGTTAATGTTATAACAGACGTAAGTACCTATGCATATTTTATTGTTTGATCAATGTACCACAATACAACAAAATATTAAGAATAAGTATTTGTATTTAGAGAACTAAGGCAAGTCTAAAAGGGGTCTGATCTGGAGAATATTTATCCCAATAAATACTATGTCATGCAAAAAAAAGTTAATTTTAACGGGAACTTTATACAAATAACGTCCATTTGAAAAATTGTCAGTTTTGTATATTTAGCTCAGAAGCACATCATTACTTTTTTAGCTCACTTGACCCGTCGTCGTCCGTCGTCGTCGTCGTTAACTTTTCTTCAAAAATCTTCTCCAAAACCACTGAAGGGATTGCTTTGAAACTTTGCATACATCATCAGTAAAATGCCCTCTACCAAGTTTGCCCAAATCATGGCCTCAGACCAACCAACATGGCCACCATGGCTAAAAATAGAACAGAGGGGTCAAAATACAGTTTTTTGCTTATAGTTCAAAAAGTATAACAGATAAAGGAAAAGCAAAGAGACCTTCCTTCTTCAGCATCTAAAGCTCTACAAAACACTCCATTGGGTCAAAGTTGTATGATGACTCCTTGTAGGAGTTATTGCCCTTTAATTGTCAAAATTGATGATTTTTGCCATTTTTGCCTCAAAATCTTGAAAATTATTAGAACTGAAGAAAAAGTTAGCATTGCTTAATTGTTCTGCTCTATGAGGGCTACAAAAATGACTTAAGGGTCAAGATTGTCTGATTAACCGTTTAAGAGTTATTCCCCTTGAACTGTTTTTTTTAATCGGTTTTAATTGATTTTTTAAAATCTTCTCCTCTGAAACAACTGAAAGTACTGCTTTGAAACTTTGTACACATCATCTGTCAAATGTCCTCAACCAAGTTTGCACCAACCATGGCTGCAGATTAACCAACATGGCCACCATGGCTAAAAATAGGATGGGGGGGACGGTAAAATACAGTTTTTGGCTTATATTTAAAAAAGTGTAACAAATACAGGAAAACCGAAGAGACATGCCTTCATCTGCATCAAAAGCTCTAAGAAACACTCCATTCGGTTGAAGTTGTATGATGACTCCTTATAGGAGTTATTGCCCTTTAATTGTCAAAATTGATGATTTTTGCCATTTTTGCCTCAAAATCTTGAAAATTATTAGAACTAGAGAAAAAGTTAGCATTGCTTAATTGTTCTGAGGGCTACAAAAATGACTTTAAGGTCAAGATTGTCTGATGAACCGTTTAGGAATTATTCTCCTTGAACATTTTTGAATCAATTTTACTTGATTTTAAAAAATCTTCTCCTCTTAAACCAATGAAAGGACTGCTTTGAAACATAGCACACATCATCTTTAGGATGTCCTCTACCAAAATTGTGCAAATCATGACACCTGACTACCTACATAGCCACATGTACGTTGGATTAAAATAGAAAAAATGAAAAAAGGGGGGGGGGGGATCGAGAGAGTTTTCGACTGATAGTTAAAAAAGTATAACAGGTACAGCAAATTTGAAGTGAACCTCCCTTCTCCCTCTAACCATCAAAAGATCCTTCTTGTAGGAGTTATTTCCCTTAAAAGGTCAAAATTTATGATTTTTGCAGAAGTGTTGGGCAATTCCTTATAGCAAAGAAAAGCTGGATAAAAAGGGTTGTTTGGTTTCAAGTTCAGGTGAGCGATACAGGCTCCTGGGAGCCTCTAGTTTTTATACAAACCTGTTATATTAATTGTCATAGTTTAAACGCCATTGTCCAAAGTAAATGTGTATTTAGAATTGTGCGTACGTAATACTTATTCAACCTTGTGAAACCGGCGCCTGTGCCATATCGTAGTTAAACTATATTTTATGTGGCAAATCTCGTTTATAAACTTTTCACATATTTATTATTCTTGCTGCATGTTGGCTTCATTTTAGTAATTTATTTGTTGTATCCCATCCTGTTAACGAATTTTATATAACGATGTAAACTTTTGTCCGCGTTTGTTAAAACAACTCTGGTTTCAAATACCAAATAAAGAAAAAGATCGCCGCTCAACTGCCCGTTTTCTGTCGAAAAGAATTTATAATTGATTAAAGAGAGTTAGCGTACAACTTCAGGACAATTCGTTATACGTTGTAATACACTAAAAACGTAATGTGACAATTCAAATCCGGATAATTTACCGAACCTGTTCAGTGTAATATTTAATGCATAACACATGCATCCAGTTAAACAAATATTCATTCTTCAAATCTACCGGCACATTAAATCATTATTGATTATCAACAAATAAAATGCATGTACAAATTATTCTTAAGCACTGTTTTAAAATGTTCTCTTTTCATTCGGTAACGATGTTTAAACCCACAATCAATTAAATGACAACGTTTATGTTGTCATGTACCACCGCTGAGATATAGTGGCCGGACCCCTGTGGCGACATGCCATGTTAGACTGAACTCCTTCATATGCATCCACCGTGGTAAGATTACCTGAGAAGATTCTTAACCACGATAGTAGGCGTGGATATACCATGGTGGGTGATAGAGGTAAGGATTAACTTCCATGGTGGGTTAGTGTTTTTTTATAAAAAAACATGTTGTTCCCTCTGTACATGTATGTCCGTGAATGTAAACGTAGTTGTCATCGACTGAATTTGATAAATGCTTTATTTGAAGATAATGTATTGCTCCTGTCGTTAAACCATTCATTCATGTATTAATTCTTTCCAGATCGTCAGTAAAAACATAAAAACAATAAGGGTACTTCATTAATTATTTTACATAATATATATTTTCATATTAATTTGTAAAAAAGAGGTAACAAAAAAACAGAAATAGAAACATTTTATAAAATAAAGGCGTGTTTAAACTCTTATAATATAAACAGTAGGTATTTATAAAACGCTGGAGTAAAACACCTTTCCTTATGGTGCCCCGAGGAATAAGGATACCTGTGGTCCACCGGATGCAAAATAGAACGGTCCATTGATCAAGGAACACCTACGATTTTATTGTGGGTCAACTAATATACGCATGTATAAATGTGTGTAAGAGTTGAAAGGTATGAATTACGGTAAATTTCATAATTGAAATAAAAATGTCCCGCTGGCTTCCTGTTCAGGTGACTGGTGTTAATTGATGAAGGTAAACCAACACTTGGACTTTCCGCGTAATTAAAATACTTCGCCGACCGGAAAGTGTATTGTCTTAAGCGCATTGGAGCCATGTGATTGGAGCAATACTTTTTCCCACACGTTTTTAAAACTTTGGCAGTCGTAGGTTTCGTGGGATATTGTTAATACCACAAAGTCCATGAATAGAAGATTCTGCAGTCATTTTGGTCACAAAACCTTCGCGGACAATTATCACTAAAAATATTGATTGCCGCGTCACGTTCCCTGGACTTTGCGGAATCCATCTTGGCTGCAGTGTAAATATAATATTTCAACTAACACAAAAATGTAATGAGGATTTGTATGAATCTTAAATTAGTTGTCTGAGGTCACTTGAAATAAAAATAAAATATTTATTTTAAACATATATGAAAAAATATTAAAAAATCCAAATTAGATCTTTTATTATAAAAATTCTGATACTTAAAGGTAAAGGGCAATATTGAGATCATAATTTCACAATTATTTATTCAACAATAGACAGAATAATTAGATATTTAATACTGGCAAAGTATATAATTTTTCATTCATATTTACTACAGATAACTCATTTTAGTGGGGCTTGGCTGTAATAGTATAACTTGATTTATATGTTCCTGGTCTTGGATAGGGGACAGCTTTTTTCGAAGCTACATGTAATTACTTTTTCTTCTATTTTCTTTCCTATCTCAATTTTCGAGCCAAATATACAAGTATTAGTAGAAGTTAATGATTTTTTCAATATATCCCATCCATTATTTTATGCTGCTCTATGACCTAACAACACTAATTTATGTAACAATAAAACAATAACAATAAATAACATGCACAATTTGATTTATTTTATATGGAGTAATGGAGAGGTAAAATTTATGAAATTTTTGTCAGCTCTAATCTAGAACCGAGGAGCTGTTTATACAAAAGTCGGAAAATTCTTCCAGTAGAAAATGTTACACTAATGTAACCCCGTATGTCAGGAGATACAGAGGTGACGCGCTGAATGGCTGCTCCCTTAATGTAAGTGACATTTATTGTGTTTATGACATTGTTATGAAACGCATCAATTCGAATTTTGGTACGAAGACACTTTATTTATTCACTGAACGAATAGAGTCATCAGTTTGAGTCTTATGATTACATGGACACCAACAACATAAACATTACTTCAGTCGTTCTCACGATTATCCATGTTTACAACAAAGCTATTTTCGTCACTGACTAAAAATAGACCGAAGTACATAGAAACAATAAATCACTGTATAACAACTGCTAGTCGGCCAAAGCGTACACGTCGTGGGACGAAAGCTGGTAGAAACGTTCTGCGACCCATTCGAACTGTAGTAAATCCATTCAGAGAACAAATTACAAAATACACGCCAGGAATTAATGAAAGCAATTTAATTTCCCTAGTTTCTGATCATGGACAAGCCACAAATATTCCAACGATTTTAAAACCGCGTATTGAGCGAGTTTCCAAACGAACTGCAAATTTATCAAACTTATTAAACATAAAGAAACACAACCAGCGACACAGTGCTAACCATCTCTCTTTGACACTGTTAAATGCAAGATCGGTGAAGAATAAAACTATTTCTTTATTTGACTATCTAGTATCGAACAATATCGATGTGCTGGCTCTAACGGAAACATGGCTAGGCTCGAACATCGACAAGTGTATTATATCTGAATTTGTTCCTAATGGATATAGTATAAAACACATATCTAGAACTGAACAAAAAGGCGGTGGTGTAGCGATAATCCACAAGTCCAACATAGATGTTGCACAAATTAAGCGATCAAAACAACCAACTTACTTTGAACTTCTCGAGTGTAGTATACATTCTAATCGATTATATGTCATTTACCGCCCGCCGTCATCTCGAGGCAATAAATTGAAGACTTCGACATTCTTTGAGGAATGGTTGGAATATTTGGATGATATAACAAATAGTCCTAATGAAATTCTTATAGTCGGCGATTTCAACCTTCATTTAGATGATCAATCTGATACTGATGGCCGAAAATTTATTGAGACACTAAGTGACCGCGGATTAAAACAGCATGTAAAAGGTGCAACCCATATTCGTGGACACACTCTCGATCTAGTTATAACCAGAGATTACAGTCCAATCTTACTTGGTACACCGATAGTCGAGGACACCTATATAATTAACGACAAAGGTGGTGCATCGCTAGATCACTTTGCTGTTCATAGTCGACTTAACCTGAATAGACCAGGAAAACAACAAAAAACACTGACAATACGTAACATCAACAATATTGATATTGAAAGCTTCACATCAGACGTAACTGACAATCGTATGGTTAACAGCTATGACTTACAGCTCGATTCTTTGGTAAATTCTTACAATTCTGTTCTCAAGTCAGTACTTGATGATCATGCTCCATTACAAACAAAACTTATAACTATGCGACCAAACACTCAATGGTACAGTGAGGAACTTCGTAAATCTAAAGTTGAACGTAGGAAAGCTGAAAGAACTATGCGTAAAACAAAACTCGAGGTTCACAAGCAGATTTTCAAAGATTCCTGCCTTAAGACCAGCAAACTTCTTAGGCAAAGCAAAATAGACTATTACTCAAACAAAGTCTCGGACATCGGCAGTGATCATAAAAGACTGTTCCGGTTGACGAATGGACTTCTTGGCAACAGCAACGATACCGCGTTACCAAAACATAAAAGTGAGTTTGAACTCTCAAACCGTTTTGGAATGTTCTTCATAGAAAAAATTGAAAGTATCAGAAGCGGCTTAGCTTTAGCGAGCGAGGCTATCACTGACATCGATCCTCTTCGTGCAGACATACGATTTGATGGAGTTTCACTTACTAATTTCCGTCCTGTGTCCATCGACGAAGTAAAGAAAATCATTTTGAAGGCACCATGTAAATCTTGTGAACTAGATCCGATTCCAACGACATTGTTGAAAACATGCGTGGACAGTATTTCTGAAACCATCACAACTATTGTTAACATGTCATTATCAACATCTGAAGTGCCAACATCATTTAAAGAAGCAATAGTTCGACCTTTATTGAAGAAACCAGGACTGGATAATGAAATATTGAAAAACTATCGCCCAGTGTCTAATCTAGCCTTCTTGTCCAAAATTCTAGAAAAAGTAGTTGAGAGTCAACTTGAAAATCGCCTAGTGTCAAACAAACTTCACGATCCTGCTCAGTCTGCATATCGAACTGGGCATTCTACAGAAACTGCCTTAATGCGAGTACACCATGACATAACATGCGCGCTTGACAAAAACAGCTGTGCCGTTCTTTTAATGCTGGACCCATCAGCGGCATTTGACGTGATTGACCATAAAATTCTTCAACAAAGGTTACAATTTTCATTTGGAATTTCTGGGAATGCGTTGAAATTGTTACTTTCTTACCTTGAAGGAAGGATTCAACGTATTGCCGTGGGCTTTGTCTTATCAAATGCGTTTCATCTTCGGTGCGGTGTGCCACAGGGTTCCGTGCTTGGACCTAAGCTATATTGCATCTTCTCAAAGCCAATTGCCGAAATTTGTAGACGACATAACATGTCCTATCAATGTTATGCTGACGATACTCAGATGTATTTGATTTTCGAACCACTTGATGATTGGTCGGATATTTCGAAACGGTTGGAGAATTGTTTATCTGATATTAGTTCGTGGATGACATCAAACATGTTAAAACTAAATGAAGATAAAACTGAACTAATGCTGTTTGCACCAAAACATCGTGTGAAAGACCTAAAAAACTGCAATTTAGTCATCAAGGGTAACATTTTTACCAGTCCCGAGTTTATTAGAAATCTCGGAGTTCTTTTTGACAAAACACTTTCGATGAATCAACAAGTCAGCTCAGTTGCAAGATCGTGCTATCACCAAATTCGTAACATAGGCCGAATACGTCCGTACATAACTGAAAATGCCTGTAAAACTTTAGTTAACTCTCTAGTGGTTTCTAGACTAGACTATGGCAACGCATTGCTGTATGGTCTTCCTGCGTGTGTTATACAGAGGTTGCAGAGAATCCAAAACACGGCTGCTAGATTGGTTACCAGGTGTAGAAAAAATGACCACATCTCACCATTATTAGAATTATTGCATTGGCTGCCGATACACTACAGAGTGCAATATAAACTCTTGCTTTATGTTTTCAAATCCTTAAGACAGGAATCGCCAGCTTATCTTTATGAACTCGTAACCTTGTACAGGCAATCACGCTCATTAAGATCAGAAAGCAATTTGCTTTTGATAACACCACATGTAAGAACGAAGTGTTATGGCGAAAGAAGATTCGATAAAGCGGCGGCCACCCTATGGAATGACTTACCTCGAGACTTGAAAACTGCACAGTCTGTGAATATTTTCAAAAAGAAACTGAAAACACACTTATTTAGACAAGCGTTTTTATGAACTCCTGTGATATTATAAATTGATGCCAAAAAGACGTTTTTGTGTTTTATAAAGATATTTTTGTCGATTTAAAGTCCATGAAATGATTTTTAAATGCATATTATTTTTACTTTAAATTAGCTATATTACTTTTCCCTTTTCCTGTGAAGTAGTTATTTCGTCTTTTATTTTCTTAAAGGTTAATTAATAGTACTATTTTTAATTGGATACCAAATATATATATATATTTTTATAAATATTTTTATAATAATATATTTCTATTTTTCATTTTTACTCTTGCCAAATTCTTTTATCTCTTTTACATTTTCTATTTAACTTGATGGTTATAATTTTTAAATTGATCTTTCACATTTCATTTCTATCTTTTAAATTTTACATAACATTCCCCTCTTTTTAATATGTGTATACATATTTGTAGATAATTTTATATATATTTTAGTAATCTTGTGTGTAATTTACTATCGATTATGTCACTTATGTCTTTTATGGTTATGATGTACAGCGCTTTGAGAAATAATACATTTGATTTAGCGCTTTATAAAAATTGTAATAATAATAATAATAAATCTCAAATTAAATCTGAAATTTCAAATGGGGAAATGTGGATCACTGGATGAGATATAAAATCTCAGGGACATGCAAGAATATAGAATTGTGAATACCCCATGCAGGTCCAATCTGTCCAGATCTTAAGGACTGGTAATGCATCCCATAAAAATATAATAGTCAACAAATGAACAATAAATAAAAAAACTCTACAAAGCACCAAATAAGGGCAATTATTACATCATGTACAGGCGAAATTAGTTAATATCTGCAGTGTTGTTCAGATAATCTGCATTTCCATCGAGACATGCATTTTGTGTGCTGTTAAGTTAACTGAAGAAATGAAAAGTATTTTAATTCACCAGAGTACATGTATATCTAATCAGGCTTATACATATTTCACGTATTTATGCAGTAAAAGCCATAAATTTACTTAATTTTTTTATTTCCAGTCGATTAGTATTTTTGGTATAGATTGTTTATGGGCGATGCCATGTTAGATCGATAATGAGGCTGAAAAAAAAAATCCACAGGTAAAAAAACCCAATTACATGTACGCTGGTTTCCATTGACAGAATGCATAAATTTTTTACCACATTGTTTAAAAATGGTACAAAGAGCGTTATAAGTCGTTTTTATTATTTTATGTACGAAATTATGGCAAATAAAATGGATTGCTTCCATTCAGTAGCCTGTATCAATGGTTGTTTGGTCATTACGCAGGCTTCTGTGTATTATTGACACATTACAACTCATTTGTAACACATAAACAATCCAGATTTTACATAGTTAGACGTAATTTGGACCCACCTACATCTAAATAGAACTGGAGAAAAGTCCTGAAAAGATCAGGACATTTTCTAGAAGGCAAACAGAGTTACCTCCCCTACTTGTATGAATAGATTTACTTGCACTTTTGAATGATACTGGGTCGATATTGTGAAATAGTCATTAGTGTTGCATGTAGTTGTACCAGTAAACTTGGCTTCCTTTGTGAACTATAGTTTGTTACTGGATACTGGAAAGGTCCAGGACTGAACCCACAGAGCTGTCCAACAATTCCCCCCAATCACAGGGGCTTGTAAAAATAGATTTACTTGCACTTTCGAATGATACTGGGTTGATTTTGTTATAGTGTGGAAGAAGGGAAGAAACAGAGTCTACAAATGTATACCCCCAACTTTCAAAAAAATTTTAAAAATATTACTTTACTCCTACCTTTATGTTTCTACTGTCATTTATAATTATCTCTCAAATTTTAATAATTTCTACCTGTTTGAAACAAAACGGACAATAACCCTGGACTTTTTTGTTTGTCGTCTTTGAGGCCTTTCAGTACTCACTTTCTCAGTAACGATAGAGTCCACTTTTAAACCTTGTCATTGAATTGATTGCGGGTCTAAACATAGTTATCCGAAAGAAAAAAAAAACATTTTAGAGCAGTGTTATGCATATTTTACATATGTATTTTATGTGTTGATGATCAATAATGATGCATGATATTATGCATTAAATACCACCCTGAAGAAGTTCGGTAAATTATCTGGATTTGAATTGTCACATTACGTTTCTAAAATTTACAAGGTACATTATAATGTCCTTAAGTTGTACATGAACTCTCTTTAATCAATAATGAATCCTTTTGGACAGAAAACACGCAGTTGAGCATTGATCCTTTTGTTTATTTCGTATTTAAAAGCAGAGTTGTTTGAACAAACTCGGGCAAAAGATTACAACACTTATGATAACTTATCGTTTTATAAAATTCAGTAACAGGCTTGGATCCAACAATCTGAAATAAAGCCAACATGTGACAAGAATAATAAAAATGTGAAAAGTTTATGCTAGTAAATGAGATTCACCACATACAATAAATATAGTTTAACTATGAAATGGTATTGGGACCCGTTTCACAAGGTTTAATAAAAGTCTTTTACACGCACAATTCTAAATACACATTTACCTTGCATAATGGCGTTTTGAACTATTACAAATAATTTGACATATTTACATATGTATATACAAAAAGTAGAGTTGTGCTTCTGAGCTATATCATACACAGACGTTTGATATACATCAAGTTCCCATTAAAATTAACTCACAGTTTTGGTGTTTTTGCGTGACATAGTATTTGGATGAATGTTCTCGAGATCATATTCCTTCAAGACTTGCTTAAGTTCTCTAAATACAAATACATGTACTATAAGCTTTGACATTTTATTCTCTTGTTGCACATTGATTTAACAATAAAATATGCATGGTTACTTACATCTGTTCTAACATTAACAAAACAAATTGGAATAAAATTATTTTTGAAGACAAAACAACTGATTTTTCCACATACACTTTTATGCACAAATATTTTTTTTTGCACATCGATAGGAACGTTCATTTGCAGAAAAAATAAAAATATATAATCTGACACTAAAGTCTTTTCTGCAAAATAAAGATGATGTGACAGGCTTTCAACGTCGAAATGACTATTATGGTTGAATCAGTATTACAATTGTATTTTTGCATCACACATGGTTCAATTCTAATGTACATCTATGATACTATATAGTTTTTTTCAGGAATAAATAGTTTCAAGTGCAATGGGCAGAAAAAAACTTGGACGTTCAGCAAAAAGGGCCAGAGCAAGCCAGGCTGGAAATGTTGAAGAGGAATTAAAGAAGGCCCCACACTCCTTCGTCTTTCAGAGAGGACATGTCGGAAAAAATATCAAACAATTAATCACAGACGTAAGGCATGTTATGGAACCGTACACAGCATCAAAGCTCAAAGTGAGGCGGAAAAACGTGTTAAAGGATTATGTCAGTGTCGCAGGACTGCTTAATGTATCCCATTTTATTATGCTAACAAAAACTGAGGCAGGTACAAACCTAAGAATTATAAGACTGCCACGTGGTCCTACATTAACATTCAAGATACAGAATTACTCTCTAGCTCGAGATGTGATTTCTTCACTTAAAAGACCCAATTTAGAACAGAAACAATTTCAACATCACCCTTTACTTGTGATGAACAATTTCAGTGGTGATGACCTTCACCTAAAATTAATGTCCACCATGTTTCAAAATATGTTTCCATCAATTAATGTCAATAAGATAAAATTGAACCAGATCAGGAGATGTGTTATGGTCAACTATAACCCAGAGACAAAACTGATAGACTTCCGACACTATAACATACGTGTTGTACCAGTCGGCATGAGTAGAAGTGTAAAGAAGTTAATAAAAGCTACTGTGCCCGACATGAGCAATTACAAAGATGTCAGCGAGTACATTACTAAAGCTGGGTACTTATCTGATAGTGAAGCAGAGCTGGATGGGGAACATAATCAGGTTGTTTTGCCACAACATGTTGGAAGTAGGGGCAATATAAAAGCAACAAAGAGTGCCATCCGTTTGACAGAACTTGGTCCTCGACTTACGCTACAATTGGTTAAAATAGAGGACGGAATCTGTGATGGTGAGGTTATGTTTCATGAATTTATAAAGAAATCTGAAGAGGAGATTCAGCATATTAAAGCTTTAAGAGAGAAAAAGAGAAAGCTGAAAGAAATTAGAAAGAAAAAACAGGATGAAAATGTAAAGAAAAAACAAGAGGAGAAAGAAAAAAACAAGTTGAAAACATTGGAAGGAATGAAGAAAAAAGAAGCACAGAAAGATGAAAATGGAGTTAAAGAGGAAGGATCAGGTAGCGAGGATGATGATAGAGTATACTATGAGAAGGAAGTAGGTGTAAAACCTGACCCAGAAATGTTCCCAACACCAGGAAGTAGAAAACGCAAACGAAAGATGTTTAATCCAAGTGGCAAAAACATGAAGAAACTTAAAAAGAATGTGTAACTTGGTTTGATATAAATATAATTAAAAAGACAAGTTCCTCTCAGTTTTGATATATTGTTTCTCTTGTTTGCGTTATATTCCAACAATGATGGAATCTTTAGTCTTCTCCAAGGCTTGGACTTAAAATTCCATAATTTAACGATTGGAGAAATCCGATGATCCATTCGTACCAATGTAAGATCCTATATTTATAAAATACTGGTATATGTAAGAAATGATAATACATTACTCCTGCTGGGGGTAATACAAATAAATTTAAAATGTATTACTAACCTTTGGTTGGAGTTTCCTGGGGACGTTACAGTTATCTCTATTCTAATGCTATGGGAAAGTCAAATGACTAAAATGGGAATTTTTTTTTACTGGAATAACGGTGGTGCTGGCATTAACTTCTTATAGCATCAATTGCAGAATTAATGCCATGAACTTATGTTGTTCAATCAGAATTTACCTTACATCAAGCATAGTGGATTACTACACTGCTGAACAAAATATAAAAAAAAATTTCATGTTACAAAATCACCAAAACCATAACTAATTGTTTGTTTGTTTGAATGGTGTTTAACGTCACTTTCAGCAATTTTCCAGCTATATCATGGCGTCCAGTTTTTATTGGGGGAGGAAGCTGGTGTACCCGGAAAAAACACCCGACCTGCAATAGGAAAACTAGCAATCCCTGTCAATTAAGATTGTAGTTGAGTACACCCTGCCTGCAGTAAGAATCGAACCTTCAATCTTAGTGTTGACAGACCACGTGGTCTTTATTAGACAAACTACCTTAACCACTCGACCACCGAGGCCCCAAGCATAACTTATAAAAAAAGCTACAAACAACACTAAAAACAAACAACATAAAGAGGTATAAGGGTAAGCATGCCAGAGAATGGGTGACTAAGGGTATCTGGTGTCACGGAAGGGTAAGCATTTCAGGGAATGGGTGATTAAGGGTATCTGGTGTGAAGGAAGGTAGGCATGTCAGGGAATGGGTGACTAAGGGTATTTGGTGTTTAGGAAGGGTAAGCATGTCAGGGAATGGGTGGCTAAGGGTATCTGGTGTCACAGATGGGTAAGCATGTCAGGGAATGCGTGGCTAAGGGTATCTGGTGTCACAGATGGGTAAGCATGTCAGGGAATTGGTGACTAAGGGTATATGGTGTCATGAAAGGGTAAGCATGTCAGGGAATGGGGGATTAAGGGTATCTGGTGTCCCAGAAGGGTAAGCATTTCAGGGAATGGGTGACAAGGGTATCTGGTGTCACGAAAGGATAAGCATGTCAGGGAATGGGTGATTAAGGGTATCTGGTGTCACAGAAGGGTAAGCATGTCAGAATCTGCGACTAGAATGAATTATCACATGAATAGAATTTTGCGTGTTTTTGATTGATCTCAAACAACCTTCGGGTCACGATAATTAGCAACAGTACATAAATTGTATTCAAATATGGAAACTTTTGTCTGCTGCACAATTCCGCAGCACAGATGTCAAGCGGAATCTAATATTGCTTTGACAAGCTCAATCCTGTTTTTCATGACTGTTCCAATATAACTATAAATTTCAATTTTATTGGTCATTGAATCTTCTGTAATAATTAAAAAAATACTGTAAAAATGTAAGAATAAAATTATATATTTATTTATGCACTTTAATATATTTGAAATGTAATGAAACTGGAATTTCAGGATTATCATCAAATCAATATCAAAATGTAGTATTAACAAAACATATTAAGGGTAACCAGCATAACAACAATATCAAAATGTACTCATCCTCTTTTGTTCGGATAAAGAGATATGGTGATTTATTCACAATAACTGACTTCGATATACGACTGCTATTAGGATTTCTCGGCCCTCAAAAATGTATATTCACATTGCCTAGCGGCTCTGTGAATATTACATTTTTTCTGGCTGATAAATCCTGATAGCGACCTTTAAGTCATTAATTGCATAATATTTGATAAAGCTCTTAAGAACAAAGCGGATACTTGCAGGATAATGCAGGACCAGAATGAAAGATGTTACTTAACACATACTAAAATTCTACAACCCAAGATAGCTTGTAAGTGCTTTACTGTAATGTTGACTTTCTTCACCAAACACAAGTTAATTATACCATCATTATATAAATTTAATTCTCCTTGCCTAGAGGTGAGATATTATTATCATTTTATGTTCCTGGTCAACACTGTTGTCACCCAGTTTGTACACCAATGAATGGCAAACAGATTGTATTTTTTTATCAAATCTTGTGTTAAAGATAAATGCCACTGCAGGTTACATGTAACACTGGCCGTCACTTATCATTGTTTTATATGATATTTGATAAAAAGTAGAAAAATCTTAAGTAACCGTTTGCAAGCATGTGTCATATTAAATGGTATTAGCTTAGTTGTTAGAATGGGATTTAACGCCAGTATCATATATATCGCCAGTCTCATATAGAACGCCAGTCTCATAGATATATTATATACATAATGTTGTTATTTTGTTTTCATTGGGAGAGAAAGAAGGAGTAACTGGTGTAAACCCTTATCATCGGCTGGAAACTCAAATCAGGTTGGAGTTGAGCACACCATGACTGCAGTAAGGATCGAACCTGCACCTCACGTGATAAATAAATGATTGATTGATTGATTGTTTGCTAATTAACATCTAGCGAACAACGTTTTTACTTTATTCGGGACAAGAACAAGTCTATAAGCAATAAAGCAATGAAAACAGGGGGTGGGAAATCGGACGGGAAACAAAATTTGAATTCCATTAGAAAAGTATGGAGTTGTAGTTGGAGACGGAAAATTTTGCCTTTCTGTCGGCTACAAGAATCCTACTCTTATCAGAAATCTACAAAAGGGTATTTATCGTGCAAGAACCATAGACAATTTGTTTCGGCGAATCTAACGAGACCATACTTCTGCATCTTCTGTATTTGCTGGGTCTTCGGTGTTCGAGTGTTTAAGATAGTAGGTCTCTTCTAATAATCACGTCGTCTGTCAACACTGAGGTTGCGGGTTTCAGTCTAACTGCGGGTAGAGTGCACTCGACTCCCAATCTTTAACTGACAAGGAATGGCGATTTTCCTAGTCGGGGTTTTCTCCGGGTACTCCGTGTTTCTCCCCCAATAAAAACTGGACCTATGATTTAGCTGAAAAATTGCTGAAAGTGGCATAAAACACCATTTAAACAAACAAAACATGTATCACTTCGATCTTCACAACTTTCAGGACAAGTTAACCACCCAATCCGTCAATAGTTTTAGTTCGAGCTATTCATGATTTCAAGACTCTAATTTAGGTCGAGTTCGATAAATCGAAGCAATTTGACATTGAAAAATTCCGTCCTTTAATACGTGTTCTATAAATCCCAGGTGTTCCCCGAGCACTGAGTTTGCATTACCGGTTCAACTGTATAAAAAAATTTATCGCGTAATCGAATAAACACCAGCTAAAGCAAAATGAGATATTATTAACATATCACCATTGCGCTATAAGGCATTGTTAACAAATAAAACAATGGTTGTTTAACGCCCAGTGAACAGCATTTCAACTATTTCCGGACGAGAACAAGCTGAGGCGTTAAATCTATCTGGGAGTACTTTTAAATGCTCTCTTGATTCATAACTAACGTTAGCCAAGTTTATTTTACTGCCCTTTAGTATTTGGTAGTAAATGTTGTAGTAGACGTATTTAAATTTTCATTTTAGAATATGTAACTGTTTTTTAATGTAGTATATGTCATGTCATTGTGCTAATTGCTTGTTGGATTGTCTTCATATGTATTTTACTTGTTATTAGTCGGCTAAAAGCTCTACAGTTTATGTTTTTCCATTTGTTGTAAATTCCGACTTTAAATAAAACCTTTATGCTTAATGGAAATCATAAGGCGTATGAGGCAGGAATAAAATGTTGACGACGCTAGATAAACACATTGTGATAAAAATAGCAGACTCACCACAAACACCAGGTGGCAATAGGTGTGCTGCTAATATGTACTCGACATGTATGTGTCTAAGTACGCTTCTGGCTAAACTTTGTGGAGTTTGTGAATGTTAACCTGTTTGAAAATAACTACCGAAAGACGTGTTCATTTGATTAAAATCCTGTTCAACGGGTTCATTATAAAATTGTTGTTAAGATAAAATATAACATTCGATTGACATTCCTTTCATTTGTAGCAGTCAGCAACGTCATTTTTGAATATACTCAGACGATTGATTGCATGATTGATTGATTGGATGCTTGCTTTACGTCCAGCAGCTATATTCGGGACGGGAAAAGTTAACAAACAATAAATGAATGGAAAGGGGGTGGAATGGGACACGGGGAACAAAATTGTGACTGTCGCTGGAAAAGTATGGATTAGTTTAAACATATTTTATTTGAAATCTTGCAATTGCAAATACATATCACAATACAAATTATAACACAAAAGGATTTGGAAACAAGCTGAAACAGCTTATATTAATCCATCTCCTAAATAAATATATATCACATAAAGTAAAATAAAAGCTCATAACAGTTTTTTGCATGCTTGTGTGGTTTCAACATGCATTAGTAATAAAAATCACAAGGTATTTTATACATGCTATATATAATGTAGAAGAAAAACATAGAATTATGACAACATTAATAGTAAAACAAAAACATTAGGATGTTGGATGAAATGTATGCAACTTTAAAATTATTTTTCTAGAGAAGTGACAAATCGTTTGCTTTTTAAAATAAACTTCTGGACTTTTAAAAAGATTTCTTTATTTTGGATTGTATTTAGTAAATTTGACCCGAAAAGTAAAAGGTGGGAATCAATTGGAATTGCAAATGGGATTGATAATATTAGTTGCTCTCTAATGGTATCATATTTTGTACAATTTAAGAGGAAATGTGAGGAGGTTTCATCTTGTCCGCATGTGCAGTTAGGAGAGTCCACCAGATTTCGTACGTAGAGGTGTTCATTTAGCGAGCTACTCCCCAGTCGCAATCTGGTGTGTAATACCTGTCCCAGTCGGGTTCCAATGTAGTAATAATCTGGAGGCTTTATGACACGTTTACTTATTCGTTGTTTGAAGATATTTAACGATGTAGAATTTCGAGTATACAGGGGTAATCTGTTCCATAATTTTATGGTCGACGGCAGGAAATATTCCGAGTAAAAATTTGTTCTTGTGACGACCTCAATAATATTTTGTGATTGACGGGTATAATGTGTATGCGTATTGCCAATTGATGAAGGTACCAATTCCCGCAAATAATCTGGGGTTTCTAAGTTAATCATTTTGTAAAATAATACAAGTTTGTGGGTCTCTCGTCTGTCTGAAAGCGATTCCCATCCCGTTTCTTTTTATAATTTTTCAATAGAAGTTAATTTAATACCTCCCGTTACAATTCTCATGGCTTCTATTTGAACATTTTCTATATTTTATTCACTAAACTTTTATTGGGGTTGTCCCATATTACATCCCCATATTCCAATAAAGGTCTAAATAAAGAAAGGTAAATTTTTTCTAAAACGTTTCGATCAAGACAAAGTCGAAATTTGCGCAGAATATTTATTCTAGTATAAGCCTTTTTTACTTTATAATTAATGTGATCGTACCACATACCATCTTTAGAAAAGTAAATACCCAAATGTTTATGACAATGAACCTCTTGTATGTCATAATTATTCATAAACAGAGTAGGATGTACCGGTTTCATTAGCTTACGAGAGAGTAATAAAGTTTCCGTCTTCTGTGGATTGAAGTTGACTAGCCACTTATCTGACCATTCGTGTATTTTGTCAAGATCACTGTTTAGTAATCTTGCAGCATTTTCAGGGGTATCGACAATTAAATATAAACTTGTATCATCAGCAAATAATTTGATGCTGGCACCGATCTCAGTGACCATGTCGTTTATAAATAAAAGAAACAAGAGTGGACCTAATATAGACCCTTGGGGAACCCCTGCTTTAATTGGCTTCCACGCAGAGCAGCTGCCTTTTGAAACAACACGTTGATATCTAGCATTTAAGTAGTTTGTGAACCAGTTTAGTAAGTTGCCTGAAATTCCACAATTTTGCAATTTAAAAAGCAAGCCTTTATGCCAAACTCGATCAAAGGCTTTGCTTATGTCACAGAATACCACCCTTATTTCTTTACCACTGTCTAGGGCCCTCCCAAAATCATTAGAAATATTAACAAGTTGGTTTATTGCCGAGTCTCCTTTAACAAACCCAGATTCATTTAGGAGTAATAATTTTATATTGTGTTAAATAATTATATACGTGTTTGTAAACACATCTTTCCAAGCACTTGGCCATTATACTTAAAAGGGATATTGGCCTGTAGTTTTTAATTTCACTGGGATTATTACTTTTAAAAACCGGTGTAACATTAGCTTTTCTCCACTTTTTGGGAAAATAAGCTCTATTTAATGATAAGTTAAAAAGTCTACACAGTGGAGATTTTAACTGGGCTGCTGTCTCCATATGGATTATTGGGTAGGGTCGGAGAATTTAGCCTTTTGTAGCGGCTACAATGAGCCTACTCTTTTTCGAAATCTACAAAAGGTGTTTTTTTTCGTGCAAAGAACGTGGCACTCTCCAAACACGCTACCCTCTATGGTCCTATGGTCCGCGGCCAGGCTTTACGTATTATGACCTGACAACCCCCAACGAGAGGGTCTCCCCTATCCGCCACCCGGGGACGCGCTGGGCTGCTCTGTGGGTCGAGCACTGGGAACCAATCCAGTATACTCATACGAACTAAAATCTTTTATTAAACTATGAATACGAAGTCTTGTGAACGGTTCACGCGTGTAACTTAAAATACAGAACTATCAATACCTAGTCTTGAGAACGGTTCACATGTGTGATTTAAAAAGTTTACAGGATACCCCCCTTTTTCTAAGTTCACACATTCGAGCACTACACAAGTTGTCTCCCTTACATTATACACCTAATGGTTGGCTGACCTAATCGAGTGCACCTTCAGTCAAATAGTTCATCAGTCAGTAGGACTTATTTATTCACATTTGCAGTTTTGTCACTCATATCCTTTGGCAGTACCTCCGACACTAATGAACATTTATTGAACAATGAACATCTGTTACCCTGGAGGTGAGAAATTCAATGGGGGAAATTGACTTCTAACGACGGTATTGATTTATTATTTTAAGAAGACCTGCGGAACACAAACAGGTACTAGTATAGAATATTTAACACATCAATTAATAGTCATAATGTGTTTGTATAACTGCATATTTGCCGTTATTTAATTGTTAGAACACATCCAAATAGCAAGTTTAACTTGGTATTTTAGTCGATGTGTAACAACAGGAAGTCGTGTACATGTCGGATATTGATAGCCCAACTAATTATAACTGTGGTCAGAGCATGTATTTATAACAATATCCTTACAATTATTTATTGCTAAATTGCTTTTCATTATTTCCAGAATGTTATGAAGCCAGTATGTGCAACATGTCGCTATTTTAATAAATCATTTAATTATTGACTAACTATTAACAGTGATATTTATTCATGCTGAATACTTCATTCAATTAAGACAAATAAAATGGTGATTTTTGTGCAGAAAATATTAGTCACCAACCTATAATTGTCAATGTCCTTTTCCTTGTAAAACATTGACAACATGCAGTGACAATTCCATAAATGGGTAAATTGGGGGAGGGGTTGGGGGGAGGGATGGGGGTATGTGGCAGGGTAACATTGATATTTTATTTTTCCATCAGAAGTCTTAATTGTGTAATACTGAGTCAGAAGGTTTTATTTTTGTTATTGAGGGGGCAACTCCGAATAATTATATTCAAGGGAATCAAAATTCAAAAATACCTTTTTTTGTCAAAGATAATGACTCGAAAGAAAAGACTGGAATGAAAATGAAAACGAAGCATCGTGGGATTCCCCGGTCCAGAGAAGAACGACCTTTGACCAGAACATTCAACAGTCAACAATTACGGGAACATGGGTCCACAGATCTAGGGAATACGGACTCTGACTCAGATGATGAATTATCATGGGAAGAGGATGGTGACTGTACATGTATGTGTAATGGGGTTAGGGTATAACTGAGGTATGAGGGATACATTGTGGGCCAAGACAAATACACATATGTACACTTGTGGATTTATAATGGGTTGATCATAGAATATGAGACATTATAAATGTGTACATTTAAAGATTGATAGTATATAGAGAATAGAGCAGTCAGGAGGGAGACCCTTATAGATGGAGACTTCAGAGGTATGTACACATCTGGATTAAGGGAGTACAAAGTAGAGGACAGAGCAGGACCCAGAAGCCAAAAGGTGTAGTATATATATTGAGATGGCAAAGTATGTACACATTAGGTTTTAGAGGGAGGGATTTACTTCTGCTCAGGTGAGTCATTTTACAGGTAAACAGAATCACAAGAAGTACTGCAGTGGTGACAAGGGTGGTACCAGCCTCGCAAGAAGTACTGCAGTGTTGATGAGAGTGGTAAATGTAAGAGCCTCACAAGAAGTACAGCAGTGGTGACGAGGGTGGTAAATGTAACAGCCTCAAAAGAAGTACAGCAGTGTTGTGATGAGGGTAGTAAATGTAACAGCCTCACAAGAAGTACAGCAGTGGTGATGAGGATGGTAAATGTAACAGCCTTACAAGAAGCACAGCAGTGGTGATGAGGGTGGTAAATGTTCATTCATGCTGGAAATGAAATGCTTTCCTGTTTTCATGGGCTGATTTTGTATGTATATTCTAGTTACTTGTTGATGCTTATTTTTAAAGTGTAGGACATAATCCCCACCAAACAAAATCCCTTCAGTGTAATTTAGCATAGGCATACAAAATCCCCTTCATCAGGACAGTCTATACAGTTAGTATAGACTGTCCCTGCCTTCATTAAATTTACAAGAGGGACAAATACCCCTGTAATATTTTCAGTGCAGAGAAAATCCCCCCAGAATCAGATTTTTCCTAAAATGTATTTTTTTAATGTTTAAACTGTACAGTCTCGTACATATACAGATTAACCTTGAAAAATGACCATAAATTAAAAAAAAAGCCCAGATTTCTTATTACTTTATAATAAGAATTGTTTGTATCATTTGCAATGCTTAATTTGTGATCCTTTTAATTAATATGTTTGTAGACTGGCAGTGATCAAACGAATATTGCTTACTTGAGCAAAATGTTATGTTCATCTTGTATAATGAATCTCTCAATCATTTAAAAAAAGGTAAAGCTTCAGGTCTAGATGGAATTCCAGGTGAAATGCTAAAAGCAGGATGTACATGCTTAATCCTCTGTTACTTAAGCTATTTAGTTTCATTTTACATTCTCTTCCTACCCAACTCAATGGGCATCTGCATATATGACTTCAATTTATAAATCTGGTGACCCAAGCTTACCTGAAAACTATAGACGTATAGCCATAAATTCATGTATTGGTAAAGTTTTTAATACTGTCCTAAATAACAGACTAGACAAATATCTAGTAGAGAAAAAAATAATTAATCAATGTCAAATAGGGTTCTCCAAAAATTCGAGAACTTCTGGCCACATTTTTGTGCTAAAAACCATCATTGATAAATATATTAATAGAAAAAATGGAAAACTTTTTGCCTGTTTTATTGATCTGAGAAAAGCATTCGGTACTGTTATTCATTATGGTATTAAAAATAAATAAACCTATTCAAAATGGGATATCAGGCAAATGTTATGACATTATTAAAGATATGTATAAGAAAAGTGAGTTATGTATGAAAATAGAGAATAGAATAACACAAACCTTTCAATCAAGCATAGGTGTCAAACAGGGTGATGTACTTTACTTTAAACATATTTTATTGTCATATCTAAACAATAGACAAATGGATGAGACACAAGTTTTCAAAACTTATGAAGTCTTCTCCATGTATTAAGCCCTAACTTGTTTAAAATTTTTATAAATGATCTACCTGATATATTTCTGATAACATCTGGAGCTGTAAATGTAAATGATAATAGTGTGAACTGTCTTATGTATGCAGATGACATTGTTATTTTATCTGAAACTCAAGATGGGTTGCAACAAAGAATGAACTTGCTGAGTTATTATTGTTTCAAATGGTGTCTTAATGTTAACATTTCAAAAACTAATGTTATTATTTTTAATAAATCTAGAAGGTTACTTAAACATCCTATATTTTATAATAACACTCCTATTACAGTATCTACCAAATACAAATATTTTGGGTTTATCATTTCAAATAATGGAAATTGTAGTCAAAATAGATCTTTATAAAAAATCAATGAAGGCTTGTTTTAAACTACAAAATTGTTTATCCTCATCATGTCCAAGTATTGACACAATTACTTGCATTTGTATGACCACACCAATTTTAACATATGGCAGTGAAATATGAGGAATGTTTTCAACCAACTCAGCTAGTTGTAAAAAAGAAAGTAATTACTGCTTTGAAAAAATATTTGTATTAGGTCATTCTGAACTTTCACATACCAAATTTTTAAAATATGTTCTTGGTGTTAACAAATTTAGCAGTTATGTCTGAACTTGGTCGATATCCTTTAAATTTTTCTATCATATTGTCTATGATTAAATATTGTTATCGATTGGAAGAGCAGGGAAAGGGTTTATTATTTGATTCTTATATTTGTAATAAAAATCTGCATTTAAGTAATATTAATACACGGTATTCTAGCATATTGAATATTATGAATGAGTTACAGTTACCAAACCTTAAAATGAAACTTTGTACAATAAGTAAACTAGTTAAACAAAAATTGATAAATAGTTTTAACACATATTGGAATAAAGAAAAGATAAATATAGTTTTTTCAAATAAAGGGAAATTAGACTAAAATAAATAAAATAAATATCTACTTATTTTAGTCTTAAAAGCTGCTTTGGGAAAGAAAAGTATTTATTTATAAAAGATTTTTCTATAAGGCAATCTATTTGTAAACTAAGGATCAGTGCACATCCACTTAAATTGAAGCTGGGAGATATAAAAACTTACCAAGATCTGACAGAAAATGCACCAAATATAGTAATGAAGATATTGAAGATGAAAAACATTTTATGATAGATTGTATTTTTTATGAAAATTATAGAAAACCTTTTTTGAAAGCATATCTCATTATAACCAGAATTTTAAAATATGAGTAATGAAGCAAAATTCATATGGCTCCTTACTAATGAGGATGAAAGAATTTTAAAAGAATTGTCGTAATTTTTTGTCTGTCCATTCTTGTCATTGGCTTATCTATACTAGTAGGTTACCAGTCCAATTTATATCATAAAAGGAGATTTATTACTCATGGGGAGGGGTATTGTGACACAATATATATTTGTGTGTGTGGATAAACACTTCAGTTTTATACAGAGTCCCTAATCATCTTCTTCTTTGTCCATAAATTGCATAAATTAAATAAATTCTCCCTTTAAAGAATATTACCCATAATTCCATTTTGCCAGAAGCTAAGGTCAATGGCAGTATATGTGCACTGTAGTTATTAAATTATTATTGTAAAACAATTATTTATATATACAGTCATGACAGTGATTGACATACCTCTGATAAAAGTCACATGACTATGTTACTATTATCACATGTAGCTACATGTCAGGGGCTCTAAACAAGGGTTCATGGAAGCAAACATGACATTGATAATATCAGGTTATAATCTGAAAAAAAAATAATACACACAATTTACATTTTGTTTGTTTGTGTTATGAACGAAATAATTGTAACCTCACTTTTTTAGAGTTGATCTGACAGAGCACAAAACTAACATTGGATTACCCTCACCATTTATTCTGGGACTAGTATAACAGAGAGACATGTATCATGTCAACAAAAAACCCTGCACAATACAGAGAGACATGTATCATGCTAACAAAAAACACTGCACAATACAGAGAGACATGTACCATGCTAACAAAAAACCCTGCACAATACAGAGGGACATGTATCATGCTAACAAAAACACTGCACAATGCAGAGAGACATGTATCATGCTAACAAAAACACTGCACAATACAGAGAGACATGTATCATGCTAACAAAAAACCATGCACAATACAGAGAGACATGTATCATGCTAACAAAAAACCCTGCACAATACAGAGGGACATGTATCATGCTAACAAAAAACCCTGCACAATACAGAGAGACATGCATCATGCTAACAAAAACACTGCACAATACAGAGACATGTATCATGCTAACAAAAAACCCTGCACAATACAGAGGGACATGTATCATGCTAACAAAAAACCCTGCACAATACAGAGAGACATGCATCATGCTAACAAAAACACTGCACAATACAGAGAGACATGTATCATGCTAACAAAAAACCCTGCACAATACAGAGAGACATGTATCATGCCAACAAAAACCGTGCACAATACAGAGAGACATGTATCATGCCAACAAAAACCGTGCACAATACAGAGAGACATGTATCATGCCAACAAAAAACCCTGCACAATACAGAGAGACATGTATCATGCCAACAAAAAACCGTGCACAATACAGAGAGACATGTATCATGCCAACAAAAAACCCTGCACAATACAGAGAGACATGTATCATGCCAACAAAAACCGTGCACAATACAGAGAGACATGTATCATGCCAACAAAAAACCCTGCACAATACAGAGAGACATGTATCATGCCAACAAAAAACCCTGCACAATATAGAGAGATATGTATCATGCCAACAAAAAACCCTGCACAATACAGAGAGACATGTATCATGCCAACAAAAACCGTGCACAATACAGAGAGACATGTATCATGCCAACAAAAACCGTGCACAATACAGAGAGACATGTATCATGGCAACAAAAAACCCTGCGCAATACAGAGAGACATGTATCATGCCAACAAAACCGTGCACAATACAGAGAGACATGTATCATGGCAACAAAAAACCCTGCACAATACAAAGGGACATGTATCATGCTAACAAAAACACTGCACAATACAGAGACATGTATCATGCTAACAAAAAACCCTGCACAATACAGAGGGACATGTATCATGCTAACAAAAAACCCTGCACAATACAGAGAGACATGTATCATGCTAACAAAAACACTGCACAATACAGACAGACATGTATCATGCTAACAAAAAACCCTGCACAATACAGAGAGACATGTATTATGCCAACAAAAACCCTACACAATACAGAGAGACATGTATCATGCCAACAAAAACCGTGCACACTACAGAGAGACATGTATCATGCCAACAAAAACCGTGCACAATACAGAGAGACATGTATCATGCCAACAAAAAACCCTGCACAATACAGAGAGACATGTATCATGCCTACAAAAAACCCTGCACAATACAGAGAGACATGTATCATGCCAACAAAAAACCCTGCACAATACAGAGAGATATGTATCATGCCAACAAAAAACCCTGCACAATACAGAGAGACATGTATCATGCCAACAAAAACCGTGCACCATACAGAGAGACATGTATCATGCCAACAAAAACCGTGCACAATACAGAGACATGTATCATGGCAACAAAAAACCCTGCACAATACAGAGAGACATGTATCATGCCAACAAAAACCGTGCACAATACAGAGACATGTATCATGCTAACAAAAACACTGCACAATACAGAGATACATGTATCATGCTAACAAAAAACCCTGCACAATACAGAGAGACATGTATCATGGCAACAAAAAACCCTGCACAATACAGAGAGACATGTATCATGCTAACAAAAACACTGCACAATACAGAGAGACATGTATCATGCTAACAAAAAACCCCGCACAATACAGAGAGACATGTATCATGCCAACATAAACCCTACACAATACAGAGAGACATGTATCATGCCAACAAAAAACCCTGCACAATACAGAGAGACATGTATCATGGCAACAAAAAACCCTGAACAATACAGAGAGACATGTATCATGCTAACAAAAACACTGCACAATACAGAGACATGTATCATGCTAACAAAAAACCCTGTACAATACAGAGGGACATGTATCATGGCAACAAAAAACCCTGCACAATACAGAGACATGTATCATGCTGACAAAAAACCCTGCACAATACAGAGAGACATGTATCATGCCAACAAAAACACTGCACAATACAGAGAGACATGTATCATGCCAACAAAAACCCTGCACAATACAGAGACATGTATCATGCTAACAAAACCAACACTGCACAATAGAGAGAGACATGTATCATGCCAACAAAAAACCCTGCACAATACAAGATACATGTATCATGGCAACAAAAACACTGCACAATACAGAGAGACATGTATCATGCCAACAAAAACCCTGCACAATACAGAGACATGTATCATGCTAACAAAACCAACACTGCACAATACAGAGAGACATGTATCATGCTAGCAAAAAACCCTGCACAATACAGAGACATGTATCATGCCAACAAAAAACCCTGCACAATACAGGGAGACATGTATCATGCCAACAAAAACACTGCACAATACAGAGAGACATGTATCATGCCAACAAAAAACCCTGAACAATACAGAGAGACATGTATCATGGCAACAAAAACATTGCACAATATAGAGAGACATGTATCATGCTAACAAAAAACTCTGCACAATATAGAGAGACATATATCATGGCAATAAAAACACTGCACAGTACAGAGAGGCATGTATCATGCCAACAAAAAACCCTGCACAATACAGAGAGACATATATCATTGCAATAAAAAACCCTGCACAATAGAGAGATGCATGTATGATGGCAACAAAAAACCATGCACAATACAGAGAGACATGTATCATGCTAGCAAAAAACCCTGCACAATACAGAGACATGTATCATGCTAACAAAAAACCCTGCACAATACAGAGACATGTATCATGCCAACAAAAACACTGCACAATACAGAGAGACATGTATCATGCTAACAAAAAACCCTGCACAATACAGAGAGACATGTATCATGCCAACAAAAATCCCTGCACAATAAAGGGAGACATGTATCATGCCAACAAAAACACTGCACAATACAGAGAGACATGTACCATGCTAACAAAAAACCCTGCACAATACAGAGAGACATGTATCATGCCAACAAAAATCCCTGCACAATACAGGGAGACATGTATCATGCCAACAAAAACACTGCACAATACAGAGAGACATGTATCATAGCAAAAAAAACCCTGCATGATACAAAGGGACATGTATCATGCTAACAAAAACACTGCACAATACAGAGACATGTATCATGCTAACAAAAAACCCTCCACAATACAGAGGGACATGTATCATGCTAACAAAAAACCCTGCACAATACAGAGAGACATGTATCATGCTAACAAAAACACTGCACAATACAGAGAGACATGTATCATGCTAACAAAAAACCCTGCACAATACAGAGAGACATGTATCATGCCAACAAAAACCCTACACAATACAGAGAGACATGTATCATGCCAACAAAGAACCCTGCACAATACAGAGAGACATGTATCATGGCAACAAAAAACCCTGAACAATACAGAGAGACATGTATCATGCTAACAAAAACACTGCACAATACAGAGACATGTATCATGCTAACAAAAAACCCTGTACAATACAGAGGGACATGTATCATGGCAACAAAAAACCCTGCACAATACAGAGAGACATGTATCATGCTAGCAAAAAACCCTGCACAATACAGAGACATGTATCATGCTGAAAAAAACCCTGCACAATACAGAGAGACATGTATCATGCCAACAAAAACACTGCACAAGACAGAGAGACATGTATCATGCCAACAAAAACCCTGCACAATACAGAGACATGTATCATGCTAACAAAACCAACACTGCACAATAGAGAGAGACATGTATCATGCCAACAAAAAACCCTGCACAATACAAGATACATGTATCATGGCAACAAAAAACCCTGCACAATACAGAGAGACATGTATCATGCTAGCAAAAAACCCTGCACAATACAGAGACATGTATCATGCCAACAAAAACACTGCACAATACAGAGAGACATGTATCATGCCAACAAAAATCCCTGCACAATACAGGGAGACATGTATCATGCCAACAAAAACACTGCACAATACAGAGAGACATGTATCATGCTAACAAAAAACCCTGCACAATACAGAGAGGCATGTATCATGCCAACAAAAACACTGCACAATACAGAGAGACATGTATCATGCCAACAAAAATCCCTGCACAATACAGGGAGACATGTATCATGCCAACAAAAACACTGCACAATACAGAGAGACATGTATCATGCCAACAAAAAACCCTGCACAATACAGAGAGACATGTATCATGCCAACAAAAACATTGCACAATACAGAGAGACATGTATCATGCTAACAAAAAACTCTGCACAATATAGAGAGACATATATCATGGCAACAAAAACACTGCACAGTACAGAGAGGCATGTATCATGCCAACAAAAAACCCTGCACAATACAGAGAGACATATATCATGGCAACAAAAAACCCTGCACAATACAGAGATACATGTATGATGGCAACAAAAAACCATGCACAATACAGAGAGACATGTATCATGCTAGCAAAAAACCCTGCACAATACAGAGACATGTATCATGCTAACAAAAAACCCTGCACAATACAGAGACATGTATCATGCCAACAAAAACACTGCACAATGCAGAGAGACATGTATCATGCCAACAAAAAACCCTGCACAATACAGAGAGACATGTATCATGGCAACAAAAACATTGCACAATACAGAGAGACATGTATCATGCTAACAAAAAACTCTGCACAATATAGAGAGACATATATCATGGCAACAAAAACACTGCACAGTACAGAGAGGCATGTATCATGCCAACAAAAAACCCTGCACAATACAGAGAGACATATATCATGGCAACAAAAAACCCTGCACAATACAGAGATACATGTATGATGGCAACAAAAAACCATGCACAATACAGAGAGACATGTATCATGCTAGCAAAAAACCCTGCACAATACAGAGACATGTATCATGCTAACAAAAAACCCTGCACAATACAGAGACATGTATCATGCCAACAAAAACACTGCACAATGCAGAGAGACATGTATCATGCCAACAAAAAACCCTGCACAATACAGAGAGACATGTATCATGCCAACAAAAATCCCTGCACAATACAGGGAGACATGTATCATGCCAACAAAAGCACTGCACAATACAGAGAGACATGTATCATGCTAACAAAAAACCCTGCACAATACAGAGAGGCATGTATCATGCCAACAAAAACACTGCACAATACAGAGAGACATGTATCATGCCAACAAAAATCCCTGCACAATACAGGGAGACATGTATCATGCCAACAAAAACCGTGCACAATACAGAGAGACATGTATCATGCCAACAAAAAACCCTGCACAATACAGAGAGACATGTATCATGGCAAAAAAACCCCTGCATGATACAAAGGGACATGTATCATGCTAACAAAAACACTGCACAATACAGAGATATGTATCATGCTAACAAAAAACCCTGCACAATACAGAGGGACATGTATCATGCTAACAAAAAACCCTGTACAATACAGAGACATGTATCATGCTAACAAAAACACTGCACAATACAGAGAGACATGTATCATGCTAACAAAAAACCCTGCACAATACAGAGAGACATGTATCATGCCAACAAAAACCCTACACAATACAGAGAGACATGTATCATGCCAACAAAAAACCCTGCACAATACAGAGAGACATGTATCATGGCAACAAAAAACCCTGAACAATACAGAGAGAAATGTATCATGCTAACAAAAACACTGCACAATACAGAGACATGTATCATGCTAACAAAAAACCCTGTACAATACAGAGGGACATGTATCATGGCAACAAAAAACCCTGCACAATACAGAGAGACATGTATCATGCTAGCAAAAAACGCTGCACAATACAGAGACATGTATCATGCTGACAAAAAACCCTGCACAATACAGAGAGACATGTATCATGCCAACAAAAGCACTGCACAATACAGAGAGACATGTATCATGCCAACAAAAACCCTGCACAATACAGAGACATGTATCATGCTAACAAAACCAACACTGCACAATAGAGAGAGACATGTATCATGCCAACAAAAAACCCTGCACAATACAAGATACATGTATCATGGCAACAAAAAACCCTGCACAATACAGAGAGACATGTATCATGCTAGCAAAAAACCCTGCACAATACAGAGACATGTATCATGCCAACAAAAACACTGCACAATACAGAGAGACATGTATCATGCCAACAAAAATCCCTGCACAATACCGGGAGACATGTATCATGCCAACAAAAACACTGCACAATACAGAGAGAAATGTATCATGCCAACAAAAAACCCTGCACAATACAGAGAGACATGTATCATGGCAACAAAAACCTTGCACAATACAGAGAGACATGTATCATGCTATCAAAAAACTCTGCACAATATAGAGAGACATATATCATGGCAACAAAAACACTGCACAGTACAGAGAGGCATGTATCATGCCAACAAAAAACCCTGCACAATACAGAGAGACATATATCATGGCAACAAAAAACCCTGCACAATACAGAGATACATGTATGATGGCAACAAAAAACCATGCACAATACATAGAGACATGTATCATGCCAACAAAAACATTGCACAATACAGAGAGACATGTATCATGCTAACAAAAAACTCTGCACAATATAGAGAGACATATATCATGGCAACAAAAAACCCTGCACAATACAGAGATACATGTATGATGGCAACAAAAAACCATGCACAATACAGAGAGACATGTATCATGCTAGCAAAAAACCTTGCACAATACAGAGACATGTATCATGCTAACAAAAAACCCTGCACAATACAGAGACATGTATCATGCCAACAAAAACACTGCACAATGCAGAGAGACATGTATCATGCCAACAAAAAACCCTGCACAATACAGAGAGACATGTATCATGGCAACAAAAACATTGCACAATACAGAGAGACATGTATCATGCTAACAAAAAACTCTGCACAATATAGAGAGACATATATCATGGCAACAAAAACACTGCACAGTACAGAGAGGCATGTATCATGCCAACAAAAAACCCTGCACAATACAGAGAGACATATATCATGGCAACAAAAAACCCTGCACAATACAGAGATACATGTATGATGGCAACAAAAAACCATGCACAATACAGAGAGACATGTATCATGCTAGCAAAAAACCCTGCACAATACAGAGACATGTATCATGCTAACAAAAAACCCTGCACAATACAGAGACATGTATCATGCCAACAAAAACACTGCACAATGCAGAGAGACATGTATCATGCCAACAAAAAACCCTGCACAATACAGAGAGACATGTATCATGCCAACAAAAATCCCTGCACAATACAGGGAGACATGTATCATGCCAACAAAAACACTGCACAATACAGAGAGACATGTATCATGCTAACAAAAAACCCTGCACAATACAGAGAGGCATGTATCATGCCAACAAAAACACTGCACAATACAGAGAGACATGTATCATGCCAACGAAAACCCTGCACAATACAGAGACATGTATCATGCCAACAAAAAACCCTGCACAATACAGAGAGACATATATCATGGCAACAAAAAACCCTGCACAATACAGAGAGACATGTTTCATGCCAACAAAAAACCCTGCACAATACAGAGAGACATGTAACATGCTAGCAAAAAACCCTGCACAATACAGAGACATGTATCATGCTGACAAAAAACCCTGCACAATACAGAGAGACGTGTATCATGCCAACAAAAAACCCTGCACAATACAGAGAGACATATATCATGGCAACAAAAAACCCTGCACAATACAGAGAGACATGTTTCATGCCAACAAAAAACCCTGCACAATACAGAGAGACATGTATCATGCTAGCAAAAAACCCTGCACAATACAGAGACATGTATCATGCTGACAAAAAACCCTGCACAATACAGAGAGACATGTATCATGCCAACGAAAACCCTGCACAATACAGAGACATGTATCATGCCAACAAAAAACCCTGCACAATACAGAGAGACATATATCATGGCAACAAAAAACCCTGCACAATACAGAGAGACATGTTTCATGCCAACAAAAAACCCTGCACAATACAGAGAGACATGTATCATGCTAGCAAAAAACCCTGCACAATACAGAGACATGTATCATGCTGACAAAAAACCCTGCACAATACAGAGAGACGTGTATCATGCCAACAAAAACACTGCACAATGCAGAGAGACATGTATCATGCCAACAAAAAACCCTGCACAATACAGAGAGACATGTATCATGCTAACAAAAAACCCTGCACAATACAGAGAGACATGTATCATGCCAAAAAAAAACCCTGCACAATACGAGATACATGTATCATGGCAACAAAAAACCCTGCACAATACAGAGAGACATGTATCATGCTAACAAAAAACCCTGCACAATACAGAGAGACATGTATCATGCTAACAAAAAACACTGCACAATACAGAGAGACATGTATCATGCCAACAAAACACACTGCACAATACAGAGAGACATGTATCATGCCAACAAAAACCCTGCACAATACAGAGAGACATGTATCATGGCAACAAAAAACCCTGCACAATACAGAGAGACATGTATCATGGCAACAAAAACCCTGCACAATACAGAGAGACATGTATCATGCCAACAAATACCCTGCACAATACAGAGAGACATGTATCATGCTAACAAAAACACTGCACAATACAGAGAGACATGTATTTTGCCAACAAAAAACACTGCACAATACAGAGAGACATGTATCATGCTAACAAAAACACTGAACAATACAGAGAGACATGTATCATGCCAACAAAAACCCTGCACAATACAGAGAGACATGTATCATGCTAACAAAAACATTGCACAATAGAGAGAGACATGTATCATGCCAACAAAAACACTGCACAATACAGAGATACATGTATCATGCTAACAAAAAACATTGCACAATACAGAGAGACATGTATCATGGCAACAAAAACATTGCACAATACAGAGAGACATGTATCATGCCAACAAAAAACATTGCACAATACAGAGAGACATGTATCATGCTAACAAAAACACTGCTCAATACAGAGATTCATGTATCATGCCAACAAAAAACCCTGCACAATACAGAGAGACATGTATCATGGCAACAAAAAACCCTGCACAATACAGAGAGACATGTATCATGGCAACAAAAACCCTGCACAATACAGAGAGACATGTATCATGGCAACGAAAACCCAGCACAATACAGAGACATGTATCATGCCAACAAAAAACCCTGCACAATACAGAGAGACATATAGCATGGCAACAAAAAACCCTGCACAATACGAGATACATGTATCATGGCAACAAAAAACCCTGCACAATACAGAGAGACATGTATCATGCTAGCAAAAAACCCTGCACAATACAGAGACATGTATCATGCTGACAAAAAACCCTGCACAATACAGAGAGACATGTATCATGCCAACAAAAACACTGCACAATACAGAGAGACATGTATCATGCCAACAAAAAACCCTGCACAATACAGAGATACATGTATCATGCCAACAATAAACCCTGCACAATACAGAGAGACATGTATCATGCTAACAAAAAACCCTGCACAATACAGAGACATGTATCATGCCAACAAAAAACCCTGCACAATACAGAGAGACATGTATCATGCCAACAAAAAAACCCTGCACAATACAGAGATACATGTATCATGCTAACAAAAAACATTGCACAATACAGAGATACATGTATCATGCTAACAAAAAACCCTGCACAATACAGAGAGACATGTATCATGCTAACAAAAAACACTGCACAATACAGAGAGACATGTATCATGGCAACAAAAACATTGCACAATACAGAGAGACATGTATCATGCTAACAAAAAACCCTGCACAATACAGAGGGACATGTATCATGCAAACAAAACACACTGCACAATACAGAGAGACATGTATCATGGCAACAAAACACACTGCACAATACAGAGAGACATGTATCATGGCAACAAAAACCCTGCACAATACAGAGAGACATGTATCATGCCAACAAAAACCCTGCACAATACAGAGAGACATGTATCATGCCAACAAAAACCCTGCACAATACAGAGAGACATGTATCATGGCAGCAAAAACATTGCACAATACAGAGAGACATGTATCATGCCAACAAAAAACATTGCACAATACAGAGAGACATGTATCATGCCAACAAAAAACCCTGCACAATACAGAGAGACATGTATCATGCCAACAAAAACACTGCACAATACAGAGATACATGTATCATGCTAACAAAAAAACTTGCACAATACAGAGAGACATGTATCATGGCAACAAAAACCCTGCACAATACAGAGAGACATGTATCATGCCAACAAAAACACTGCACCATACAGAGAGATATGTATCATGCTAACAAAAAACCCTGCACAATACAGGGAGACATGTATCATGGCAACAAAAACATTGCACAATACAGAGAGACATGTATCATGCCAACAAAAACACTGCACAATACAGAGAGACATGTATCATGCTAACGAAAAACATTGCACAATACAAGATATATGTATCATGCTAACAAAAAACATTGCACAATACAGGGAGACATGTATCATGCTAACAAAAAACCCTGCACAAAACAGAGAGACATGTATCATGGCAACAAAAACATTGCACAATACAGAGAGACATGTATCATGCCAACAAAAAACATTGCACAATACAGAGATACATGTATCATGCTAACAAAAAACATTGCACAATACAGAGATACATGTATCATGCTAACAAAAAACCCTGCACAATACAGAGAGACATGTATCATGCTAACAAAAAACACTGCACAATACAGAGACATGTATCATGGCAACAAAAACATTGCACAATACAGAGAGACATGTATCATGCTAACAAAAAACCCTGCACAATACAGAGAGACATGTATCATGCAAACAAAACACACTGCACAATACAGAGAGACATGTATCATGGCAACAAAACACACTGCACAATACAGAGAGACATGTATCATGGCAACAAAAACCCTGCACAATACAGAGAGACATGTATCATGCCAACAAAAACCCTGCACAATACAGAGAGACATGTATCATGCCAACAAAAACCCTGCACAATACAGAGAGACATGTATCATGGCAGCAAAAACATTGCACAATACAGAGAGACATGTATCATGCCAACAAAAAACATTGCACAATACAGAGAGACATGTATCATGCCAACAAAAAACCCTGCACAATACAGAGAGACATGTATCATGCCAACAAAAACACTGCACAATACAGAGATACATGTATCATGCTAACAAAAAAACTTGCACAATACAGAGAGTCATGTATCATGGCAACAAAAACCCTGCACAATACAGAGAGACATGTATCATGCCAACAAAAACACTGCACCATACAGAGAGATATGTATCATGCTAACAAAAAACCCTGCACAATACAGGGAGACATGTATCATGGCAACAAAAACATTGCACAATACAGAGAGACATGTATCATGCCAACAAAAACACTGCACAATACAGAGAGACATGTATCATGCTAACGAAAAACATTGCACAATACAAGATACATGTATCATGCTAACAAAAAACATTGCACAATACAGGGAGACATGTATCATGCTAACAAAAAACCCTGCACAAAACAGAGAGACATGTATCATGGCAACAAAAACATTGCACAATACAGAGAGACATGTATCATGCCAACAAAAAACATTGCACAATACAGAGAGACATGTATCATGCTAACAAAAAACATTGCACAATACAGAGATACATGTATCATGCCAACAAAAACACTGCACAATACAGAGAGACATGTATCATGCCAACAAAAACACTGCACAATACAGAGAGACATGTATCATGCCAACAAAAAACCCTGCACAATACAGAGAGACATGTATCATGCCAACAAAAACACTGCACAATACAGAGAGACATGTATCATGCCAACAAAAACACTGCACAATACAGAGAGACATGTATCATGCCAACAAAAACACTGCACAATACAGAGAGACATAAATCATGCCAACAAAAACACTGCACCATACAGAGAGACATGTATCATGCCAACAAAAACACTGCACAATACAGAGAGACATGTATCATGCTAACAAAAAACCCTGCACAATACAGAGAGACATGTATCATGCTAACAAAAAACCCTGCACAATACAGAGAGACATGTATCATGCTAACAAAAAAACCCTGCACAATACAGAGAGACATGTATCATGCTAACAAAAAACACTGCACAATACAGAGAGACATGTATCATGCCAACAAAAAACACTGCACAATACAGAGAGACATGTATCATGCTAACAAAAAACACTGCACAATACAGAGAGACATGTATCATTTCAACAAAACACACTGCACAATACAGAGAGAAATGTATCATGCTAACAAAAAACATTGCACAATACAGAGAGAAATGTATCATGCCAACAAAAAACCCTGCACAATACAGAGAGACATGTATCATGCCAACAAAAATCCCTGCACAATACAGGGAGACATGTATCATGCCAACAATAAACCCTGCACAATACAGGGAGACATGTATCATGCCAACAATAAACCCTGCACAATACAGAGAGACATGTATCATGCCAACAAAAAAACCC